>JAECUM010016838.1:0-88303 GCA_016617855.1 Megalonaias nervosa
ATATATATATATATATATGTGTAGGTAAAGTAGATGTGTGTGTGTGTGTGTGTGTGTGTGTGTGATTAAATGACTTACCACCATACAGTAGACTTAGAAAATACAATGTATTTCTACACCAATTATATATTTTCTTCATTGTATAATCTTGTACTCAGGCCAATGGCCTTTTACGAAATCAGTAAAGTTCGACTTAAGTAAGTACAATACGTCAACTCCTAGGCATTATCCATAGCATGGAATTGCAATACAAAAATTGGTAACTGTCTTCATTCCTCATTTTAACGCCATCCATATACGTACCACCTACCTGTAACAGTTGTTGTTGAACTTGTTGTAGCTGGCATATGCGATGTGAGTCCCAAAACCGCATCCTACTGAGAACATGATTTGTACAGCGGCGTCAATCCATACCTGTCAGAGAAAGGAACGTCTTAAATTGTGATTTTGTTGTGAATGTGCGTTTGTGTGTTTGTGTTTGAGAGAGTAAATATTTCAAATGTATGTGTGTATGTATGCATGTATGTATGTGAAGTTCTATCTTATACGAAGCTCTTTATTATGATACAGAGTTCTCATGATTTGTATCTCAAAAATTACAATTGGAAAAAAAAAAATGTAAGCATTAGCAGCGGAATCTTGCAAACTGTTCTTTCGTTTATTTTCATTTTCTATGGCGAGGGTTATAATGTTCCTCCCAACGATATGTCAGTATGGGCTTGGCACTTAAATGCAAATGTATATAAATTTTTTCAGGTAAAGTTTTAAAACTTGTAAGATTTCAGTATTTTCTTAGACAAATGTTAACACTATTCAGTTGGGAAATAAATATGAAATAATATAAGTTTTCAGCCTGCGTACTGTCTATTACTGAAACGTTTCCGTCTAACCCTCGATAATACTGTGTAAACATTTACAACGTGTGGTTCATGTCATGGTGGTCTATCAGGATTTATCAAAAGGTTATCGAGGTCTCCATATTTCATCATCATGAACTGTTTTTAGAAACTGTTTGATTTGATCTTCAAAAATCTTTGTAATCAATTATTAAATCAGGTTAATATTTAATTACTTTCTTTTCACAGTAAAAAGTATATTGGAGAAAAGTGTTGCCGTTTGCGCTTTAGATTATATCTGCAAGCAATTATTTTTCTTTGAACAAAGTAATAATACATCTGCAAAGAAATTTCGCTCGTGTAGGTTCCTTCCTCGTGGAAGTTAAGTCGACGCAAGGTCTTAAGAACAACTAATAATACGAGTAGTGCAGATGTTAAATTACACTGCAATAATAATAATAATAATAATAATAATAATAATAATAATAATAAAAATAAAAATAATAATAACAACAATAATAATAATAATAACAGCAACAACAATAATAATAATAATAACGACAATAATAATAATAATAATAATAATAATAATAATAAAATTATAATAATATTATTATTGATGATGATGATGATGATGATGATGATGATGATGATGATGATTGCTTAACGGAAGGTATATTAGTACTGCCAATGAGACTAATAAATAAAATCATAACATTTTTCAGGGCTATTGAGCATGATCAGCCTGTAAGCAACATATTGTATATTATTAGATGCCAATTATGACGTCGATAGAGACTGATACAATTAGGACCTTTTCCTAATTAAACTGAAAATTTTCCTAATTAAACTGAGTGAAACTTCTTGTAATCAGCGATCAGATGGATAACGTTTTACCGTGCTGATTCCATTAAACTAATTATTAAATCCTAAGACTAATCAGAGCTGTAAAGAGACGGGGAAAGGTGAACTTACGAGCAGACAAACAGATAGATAACGAACACACAAACAGGCAAGAAGAAAAAAGTAAATAAACACAAAATATGAAAATACCTGCGGATCATTTAGACGCTCTAGCTTGGGGACAATAAAGTACTTGATTCCATCGATAGCCCCTGGCAACAAACATCCCCGGATTAGGAGAATCGTCATGAACAAGTAGGGCATAGTGGCTGTCACGTACACCACCTGTAGAAAGGATCGTATTTATTATTATTATTATTATTATTATTATTATTATTATTAAAGCGTCCATTCAAGCACTCATAACCCATATATGGAATTACATTGGGAGGATCGTTAATGCAAAGATGCTTGAGATTTTATCATCATTCTTCTGTTGCATTCATTCTTGGTAATATTGATAAATAATAAGGTTTGTGCTATTTTTAAAACTTTTTGGGAATAACTTGTTGAAATTATCGAAAATCATCAGCAGTTTGATAGTTGTGTCAATCGATCTATATTACTCCTGAAAAGTCCTTACGCGGCAAATTTAATGGAGTTAGGAATGAAACTCATGGTTTTACGGGGAGCGGAGGGAGTTGGGTGGGGTGGGGTGGGGTGGGGTTGTTTAGTTTAATGTAATATTTTTCTGCACATTATACATGGCGGCCAGTATATTTGGAGGAGGAAGAACCCGGGGACAACACCGGGAAATCCACCGATTCACGGGAAGCTACTGGCAAGCTTTGTAAGATATCCGCGTTAGCCGAGCCGATACTAGAATCCACAGGGAAAGAGGTGTGATGCCAGTAACCTGTAAAAGCCAGCGCCTTTGATCACACGGCCACCCAGGACACCTTGAAAATAATTGTACAAATGCTGATGCAAAAAGTAAACATGTCAGCTAGAACGGCGCTAAATGATCTCTCATGGCTGAACAGTTTGCTATATACGTGTTAAGAATATGTTAGCAAACTTCTGATTACGTCTAATTTGATGACAGCAATCAGTGACATTGCTCTCTCTCTCTCTCTCTCTCTCTCTCTCTCTCTCTCTCTCTCTAGCATATTAATACTTTCATTGAAAAAACATTCATTTTCCATAGTTTATCCATCCCAAAGTGTCTGCTGAATTTTCTTTGTTGTTGACGCCAACAGCCGCATTGGGAAAAGATGTCTTATCGTTATTAGTCCCTATCCTGGGATCTCCCAGAGGATCAACTCACCCTACTGTAACAATAGCACTATTACTATCCTATCCAATCCCCTGTCTTTCTGGGGGAAAAGGTTCACAATACTGCACGATGATCTGTGAAGTTTATCATTCTTTCCACAATGAAAAGTTCATCACAATAGATAGAACTATAATCCATAGGTTTATATGACAAATCGATCTTGGCAATGTTGACCTAAATATGGTTACCAAACCCATTTTTTATATCTTCAAAATCCTAAGAGTTGAACAGTTACGTTTGTACCATTTCTACGGGTGATTCAACAAGGACAACATCTTCAGAAAATTTTAGTTTTGCTTTCAAGTTAGTCGGACACTGGAAACTCTCAAAGCAACTTGGACCCTTCCATAATCCTAAAAGTTGATCATCATTAGATTAATATTTGCCAAGTTTCTGTTATTTCCATCTTGTCTTCTGCACATGACCATATCGTCAGTTCATCGAAATGTCGACAACTGTTGGCGTACATATGATTTTCCTTAAACCTATTCTCGTATTTTTGTTTACTTATGTGCAATATTTCTTTAAGAAATTGTAAACCCTCAGATTTTTTTAAAACAGGTTTTATTGGTATGTTTTAATTTATCTATTGTGAATATTTTTATTTACATCATTTGGGAAATACAGCCAATCATAGCACCAACTGAAACAAAACTGATCTTCGGTATTTGTCAAATACCCGAACGTTAAAACGTTACGTCATTGCTATCTTGTCTTAAAGCTGCCATTCTCTGAGATGTCTCAGAGAATAAACACGTGGCAAAATATTTTCAACAATATTTTGATTTGGAAGACGATCAAAATATGGGCGTAGTGCAATAAACAACATCTACAGAGAAGTGGTCTTTAGAACATTGCACCCATATCATTACAGAAAACTCAGTAAAGTGAAAATATCTCCATCGAATTCTCTCTGATGCATTATAAGTAATGTTGCACTTGCACCTGTGAAGTGATTAAAACTGTAATATCTATCAACTGATTGCAATTTTTGCAACCCGATCGGATATTCCTTCCTGCGAAAAACGCGTCGGTGCTGGTTGCTGTGTTACGAACTCTGTTGAAATTAACTTCTCTACCAACTCTCAAATAGATAGTTCCAACTTATCTTCTCTTTTTGTATATGCTGCCCGCCATATTTTAAGTCAACATTGCTATTGTATCGTGAAGGAAATTTGAACAATGTTTTCTTCGTAAAATTATTAGAAATAATGCTTTCATTTACATATCATACTGGTATCAATAAAAGTAAACCATTCCTTTTTATAAGAAAGAGGAAATTATTTCATCTTTGAATTTTATGCAACATCCCACCCCCGCCGTATTTAAAATCCATAATAACCATTTTAAGTTAACCTAATCAGGTACATGGATGGAACACATGCCAAAAGTCCTATGAACTATCTAAAAGGTGAGATGTTCTAGAACACATTCCATATTAGAGGGCTGTTTGATGCTTCGTCATTGCCAAACATATCATGCATATAATTTGAAGTAAACCATATGTAGACGTGAAAGTTCAGGGCGAACCCCTTATTCAAATGTTGTAATAGACAATGCTGTTGTACGTGTGCTTTGTTTATAAAAACCCACTGGTTTTCAAAATCCAAAATTAAATGTAAATAAAGCAACATATTTTCACATAATTTGCGTAAATCAGGTCTGAATTGTTCTTGAAAATCCTCAATAAATGAAATTGCTTATATAATTTCAACGTACTGGACGAATTTAAACTGACACATTGTACAATTTCCTTTTGAATTTTTTGAACTGTAGAACTCTCTGTAGTACATATATCATTTCAATCGAGAGACGAGACCATCTGAATGAGAGGTGGTATGACATTGTAAGACGTTATTCACTTAAACTTCCCAAACTACTGAGACATTTAGCTTCAGAGTTTCTCACCAATACCCTCGAGAGTAATGTTTGTGACTGCTGTCTTTGAGGAAGCAACATTTGTTATAAGTGAAGTACCTTTCCGTGAACTGAGGACATATTTATGACAATTTGTCTATGCAATTATCTGAAAAAATTAAGAAAAATCAAACTATAACTCCAAGTTGTCGAGGACTCCCTCAGAGCTTGGCGAACATATAAATGAAGAGGTCAAAGGTGGCGAGCATATAAATCAAGAGGTCGGCTTTAGGTGCTAAGGCATTCTGATCTAAGCTCAACGTTTAAAAGGAGAAGTATTATAACATCATCATAGTAATCCCTTGATAAAGGTATGGCCAGGATAATCGTGACCTGCTATATATTGGTAAACGAAGTGCGCGTGGGTTTGAACCTGGCAGGGGGCAAGTGTGAGGCCGGGGCATGCAAAGGGCTTCAGTGGTCTACCAGTTCACTCACGAATGTTCACCTTACGTTTCCCATAGCCGACGAAGCCGGAGTGGGGTAATGGACTGTGCGAGGGATAAAAATTTACAGAACGTCGGCAGATGCCTATCTAAGGATGACAAGGGAACCTCTGATGCACCAAGCACATTAAACATTGATATTTCATCATGGAACATTGAAAGTCTTTCGAAATAAAAACAGTCATGTAGTTTTAGTCATTATTGTTCAAAATTCGATATTGTATGTTTATGTGAAACACGGGGAGTAGTATGGATTAATTTTATAACATTTTAAATGGATATAAACATTTTGCATGTATAAGAATAAAGCGTTCTGTTAGAGAGAGAAACAGCGTTGGTGTCTTTTTTTTTCTCTTCAAGATAAGTTTGTGAAATTTGATGGTGTGAGACGCATATTTCCTGAATTCGATAATTGTGTGGTTATACATTTTGAATGCAATGTTATTCATATTGTTAAAGATATATTTCTGTGTTGTATATACATTAGGGATGGACGGGAACCGGAAATACCCGACTCGACCGGGTACCCGGACCCAGCAAATTTCCCTACCCGTCCTTTTATAAGGATGGACAGGTACCCGGCCAGGCCACCTGGACCTGGCTGTGATTTGCACTACCCGGTAAAAACCGACCCGGCCGGGTAGTTCTCGTACCCAAACAGGGTACCAGGCAAAATTTGTTTCTACCCGTCCATCCCGGGTAAACATTTCTCCAGAAGGTTTTCATTTATATGACCAAAGTGTAGAGTGTTTGTGTGTTTTTGGATTTTTAACGTAGCTTTAACAATATTAGTCATATTGCTACGATGTCTGCAGTGAGGCAGTTTATGGTAATGTCTAGCACTGGGACATCATGCCGCACACCTAGTCACATTATCCTGACACCAGGCCGAACAGTCATAACACTAAACTCTAATTAACTGAGCGCCAAGAGAGGAAGCTGCTAGTATAATTTTTAATGTCTTTGGTATGACTCGGCCGGGATTCGAACCCGCGACTTCCCGCATTCGAGGCGGACGCTCTAACCACCGAAGCCACCGTTGAAGTTAACAAAGCGAAGAGAAAAATAGTATTAAGTTGTTTGAATCATACTTAGCGAGTATAAGATCACTTTGTCCAGATGCGCTACTGCTTTTGGCAGGCAATTTGAATGCAAGAATTAAGGGTTTCGGCTTTAACCCTGCTGATAACTTAGAATTTTGTTTTGGTGATGTACAGTATGAAAGTAGTTCGTTTTCACTAGCAAGAAGAAACGAAGATTGGGAGAGATATATCAGTTTCGGTAAATGATTTGTACAAATGTGTTGTACATTTGGAATACACGCTTTAATTGGCAGGTTGTATGATGATTTTGATAGCGAATTTACATATAATGCTAACAATTGTGCGATCAATGTAGACTACACGGTTTGTTCCTCGGGATTTTTAACATACTTTACTTGTTGAAGAGACGATAGCGTACATTCCCATTAAAATGCACCTTACATTTTCCTTATAGTATTTCAGAGGACAATATAAATAATGATCATATAGAGGGTATTGTTTCTGGACAGTTGATACATATATTTTAAAAGACGAGTTTATGAACTGTTTGTGTCAAATTTTAGTGAGAAGCTCATACTGGTGTATTCAGATCAATATGCATTCACTGAACCAAAATATCGACGAGTCCGTAAGTGTATTATTGAATTTGTTTTATACGACTGAGATTATTTTTTAGACTTCCACACAGTCTCTTTTATATAACGATCATCCCAGTCTGTTTGGTGGGATCCTAAGCGTGAAAATAGCAAAGGTGAAAAAAAAATTGTTACGTAGTTATAGAGTAATTAACTCTCCAGTGAATCTTGAGTTGCATAAGCGTGCAGAAAATAAATTCAAATATGTTTGTAAAGTAAACAAAGAAATATCTCAAGAAAAGCAGAGGAGAGTTCTTGTTTCTTAGAAAGATAATCAACAAAAAAAGTTTGGAAAGCGTTAAGATCCTGTGGCGACATGGTTTATTTAGCAAATCTAACGTTAAGAACCTACGATATTCAGAAAAAAGTTGTTGATGATAGGATTGAGGATGAACTTCTTTTGAATATGCAACATGCAGATTGTTACACACTAAATGAACCTGTATTTGAAGAGGAAGTTATACAAAGTATACTTAAACTCAGACCTGGAAGGGTTTGTGGTCTAGATGGGATAGGAATTGACTTTTTCAAGTGTACTTTGCAGCATATCAGACCATTGCTAGTAGGACTTTCTAACAAAGTGTTTTATACTGGTGTTCTTCCTAGATCACGAAGAGCATGTATTATATGGCCATTACATACAAAGGCTCTTTTTTTAGATGATCCCAATAACTTCATGAGTATATCATTGATTAATGCAGTGTGTAAAGATCTTACCGCTATTTCAAACAAACGTTTATGCGAATGGACTGAACGCAATTGCATTATTGATGAAACATATGCTGGGTTTTGGCAACGACATTCCGTTACTCATCACATATTCACTCAAAATCTGTCATACATATCTATACATCAAAAAGAGGGCAAGTTTTACTATATGTACGAAGATTTTTCTACAACGTTTGACAAGATCAACGCGTTAACTTGTGGAAGTGTCTTTTCTTCAAAAGGTATCAATGGGAGAGTTTTAACCATTTTAAATTCAATGCACTCTAACTTGCAGTCCTGTGTAAAGTCATGTGAAGGCTTAACCGAATACAATGATTGCACGCTGAGCACTTGACAAGGTTGTGTTTATTTTCTTTGTTTATTGACGATTTGATTCGGGTACTGAGAGAAAATCGCGGTAGAGGTATTTTTATTTCACAAAATGTCCATAATCTTTTATCACTCTTATTTGCTAACCATGTAGCTAATTGAGCCTATACAGTGAAAACATTGCATAAAGATTTACATATAATAAAACACTTTTGTAATACCACTGGAATGGTAGTTAACTCGGAAAAGACAATAATTGATTTCGCAATGGGAGGCCCTTAAGGAATTTTAAAAAGTGGTTTTCAAATGGGAACTGGTACGGTTTTATTTTTATAAATACATTGGTCTTGTGCTTACACTTAAATTGTCCTGGACGAAGGCTAAGGAAACATTAGTAACACGGAGTTTCAAATCTGTTATGGCAATCGTTATTGCCAAAGGAAAAATGTGGGTACTTTAGTTATGTACATGACTTTGAAATATTTATGGTAAAATTTATATTATGTTATAGTTATGAAATTTGGTACACACGTATTCAGAATGTATTGAAAGTGTTCATAGCTGTTTCTGTAAACAGTATCTATGTACCTCACTTTAAGGTGAATAATGATGTTGCCCTGGAGAATGACTACGGTTATGTGTTACATATTACTCTAGGTGTGTTAAACATTGGTGTCAATTGTTACACATGGACAGGAGCAGATACCCAGCAAATGCAGCAAAATACTTTAATTTTATATAACGGACGAGCTAATTGGCATCACATGTGACACATTTATAATTTAGCTATGGTTTTGATTTGGTGTGGATATCGCAAGATGTTGTAAATCTTAGAGTATTTATAATAGCGTTATCTCAAAGAGTGAAGGATGGTACTAGTCAAAACTGGCATGAGAAAATCACACAGTCGTCAAAATATATGTATTTTCAAAATTATAAAACATTATTAAATGTTGTAATTTTGTTATCGCAGAAATATGACTATAACGCATTTATTTTTCACTTGTAAACATTATCAAAATCTAAGAGAAAAGTATTTAGACAAACCTTGGTTTTGTAATCAATCTGTATAAAATTTGTATGGCTTTGTGCGAACACAAAATCCATTTGTTATTCGCCGAGTTTGCAAAATTTATATACCAACTGTTGTATCGACAAAAAACTGCATACAATATTTAATATAAACACATTATGTATTTAAATGAGAGATTTTGTCTTTGTAGATAGTATTGTCTCGTGGAGATTACCAATTAAAATTTTTAATTTATAATCTAATAAACATATAGGACAATATATTGTTTGTTAAGAAAGCCTGGTAGTATATGTTGTTATCACTATTTTGCAGAAGCAGAAGAAGAAGAAAAATATTTTCCTTCTAAATGATTCGTGAGAGTAAAACGATGATCACGTGGTATCCTACTCTTCCAAAATTAATGCTAATTCAATGTAACGATTTATATGTAATTTGAATATGTCTTCAATCATACAATCCTAAGACCCAAGGAGATCCAGCAGTGCTAAATTGCCCTCTGTCAGAAGAAACTGATGACAACTCCATTCTTCGTGAAGAAGTAGAAATTGCAGTTAGGTCACTAAAGAAAGGAAAGTCAGCCGGCATTGATAACATAACAGCAGAGCTAATTCAAGCAGGAGGAGAAGAGATAGTCACAGTCCTAACAACAATCTGCAACAAGATATGGCAGACAGGAGAATGGCCCACCACATGGACTCAATCCTTGGTCATCGTGCTCCCCAAGAAAGGAAACCTACAGCTATGCCAAAACTACAGAACCATCAGTTTGATCAGTCACCCGAGCAAAGTCATGCCGAAGATAATTCTCAATATACTAAAGCCTCAAGCAAAGAAAATTATTGCTGAAGAGCAGGCAGGCTTCCGAGCAGGAAGGAGCACCACTGAACAAATCTTCAATCTCAGACTCCTTTGCGAGAAATACCTTCAGCATCAGCAGAATCTATATCAGGTCTTAACAGATTTCAAAAAGGCTTTTGATAGGGTATGGCATGCAGCCTTATGGGCAACTATGAGGAAGTACAACATCAGCTCAAACCTGGTGCAGGCTGTTGAGCACCTCTATGACAAAGCCGCCAGTACTGTCCTCATCAACGGCAGCAGAGGAGATTGCTTTCGAACAATAGTTGGAGTGAGACAGGGATGTATACTGTCACCTACACTCTTCAACATTTTCCTAGAAAGGATCATGAAGGATGCCTTGCATGACCACAAGGGCACTGTCAGCATAGGAGGAAGAACAATCACCAACCTTCGCTTCGCAGATGATATTGATGGTTCAGCAGGAGATGAAAAAGAACTGGCTGACTTGGTTGAGGGCCTCGACACAACCTCCACAGCATACGGTATGGAGATTAGCGCCGAGAAAACCAAAATGATGACAAACAACACGAATGGCATCAGTGTAGAAATAAAGGTCAGTGGACAGAAGCTGGAAAGAGTCACAAGCTTCAAGTACTTGGGATCAATTATCACAGATGAGGGCTCCAAACCAGAACTACATTGCAGGATTACCCAGACAACAGCAGCAATAACAAGGCTGAGACCAATATGGAAAGATACCAACACTGCTTTTGGTTCCAAATTTAGGATGATGCGCTTGATTTTCATAACCATCTTTCTGTATGCTTGTGAAAAATGGACGCTCAGATCTACAAAGAAGGATTCAAACCTTTGAAATGAGATGGTGCCGCAAGATCTTGGGCATCTCATACATTGACCATGTAACCAACGAAGAAGTCCACAACAGGATCCAACGAGCCATCGGATCCTATGAAGACCTCTTGACTACTGTAAAAAAAAAAAGCGCAAACTGAAGTGATACGGCAATGTCTCAAGATCATCTGGACTGGCAAAAACAATCTTGCAAGGCACAGTGCGAGGGTGCAGAAGAAGAGGCAGGCAGAAAAAGAGGTGGGAAGACAATATTAAGGAGTGGACAGGCATGGGATTTGGAGATTCCCCAAAGGCAGTAGAGAACAGGGAAAGATGGAGAGAACTGGTTGTAAAGTCAACTGTGGTGTCCCACCGACCTCTTGGGTTAAGGGATTGATGATGATGATGATGATGAATACGACACCAAAGAGTATCGACAAAACGAACGAAGATACTGCCCAAGGTGAAGGTAAGGAGGTACATCAAGACAAAAATAACGGCCTGACCTGGATACCATTGTTATTGTTGCTATAAACTCTCATGGGTTTTGCTGCTGAGTAGCTTTATACAACATGTGCGTCCCATAGTCATACGTTGCGAAAATACTCACGTGAGTGCGTGAACAGGAAACATCCTAATGTAATTTCCTGAAAGTCTCAGAGAACCTAGTTGTTAGTATTATCATTGTAGCAGCAAGACGCGATCGGTACAAAGTCTTAGTTCTGGAAGAGATTTGTTAAAAAATCAGGGCATGTTGAATAAAACATTTTTAAATATGTTACGTATGCCTCGCAAAATCGCTAATTTGTCTCTGATAAAACTGTCACGGTTCGATTAAAGGTTTCAGGTTGATGCATGATAAGACGACTCGTGGAATTAACAGTTCATTGGTATCATATTTAACTCTCAGTGGGGTACTTTTTAGCAATTACCCTTAAACTGAGAAAAAATTCAGAAATTCAATTTAAAGAAATGATATATATTAGAGAATAACGAGACTGACTTGGTTCAGTAATGAGCGGCGCCATGACAGTTACATCTGATGTAATACGTAAATATGTCTTCACTCTCTCAAATACCTAAATTGGTGAACGGAAAACAGTTTCACTGTAATCAAACTAAAATTGAACAAAAAGGAAAAGTTTTCAAGAATTAATCATATCAAGGTGAATAAATGACTATAGGAAATTCACGGAAGCATCTTGGAAGAAAAACATTATGTAATTTACAGTATATTTGTTCAGCATTTCTGAAATCGATTATTCAAATACCTTATTTTAAAAAAAGTTGCCAAACAGGTGTATCAAATGTCCAATATATTTAAATTTGGAATAAATATTGATGCCTGGGTAGTTGAATGGGATGGGATAATTTAAATTAATTTATTTATTTCTTTAAATACTTCACCTCGATTTTCATTATCTTAGCAGTAGCGTTTCTTGCACTGTCTAAAACTGCCGTTTGCTTCGTTTGAAAAATCAAACAGTCGATAAAACCGGGCTTTTGAGACATTTAGAGACGCATTAAGAAACAAAGTTTGCTGCTAATCTTGATGTGTTGCTCTTATTCTTTCATTAACAGAACTTTCGGATATCTCGACACTCAATTTATTTAAGATTATTTTTGTTCACGTTGAGCTACCTATCCATCATAATTTAAAGAGGTAATTGAAAACATTCTCACATAATCACAACATACCGGAATTCAGTGCCGTTCATAGTATAATTTTATCATATATCCAACGGCAGATGTTAATTATCAACAGTACAGAAATGAATTATACTTTTTTTGCCGATTACGCCAATTACAACTGGATTACACTCTTGCGAAACGTCTATTTAATCCATCAGTTAGCAAACATCTACAGTTCAATTATAACGAATCAACTGAATTCTGGGGAGATTAAAATTTCATTACGTGTAAGACGGACCGGAGAATCATCATGAAGCGGCATTTCATATACGACATCCAGTCTGTCGCAAGCATTGTGTGAAGCAAAACAAGCAAAACCGGTGTGTGTGTGTGTGTGTGTGTGTGTGTGTGTAGGGGCTTTCACGTTATCATTGTTTCGTTTTCATTCGAGATCCATCCTCTGTATAACCTTAAACAATTATCCTTGTCCTTCATTGGATTGGTGTCGATGTTGATATCGAACAATTTCCAGTCATGTGACGGTCAGGGAGTTCGAGTACTCAAATATTACAGTTGTATGTCTGTAATTTTGTTTTATTATTCCGCTCAGGGCAGCCCTTAGGACCGCCCTCACATGGTCCCGGGGGGTGGGTGGGAACGGTTATTGTAAAAATTGTGCAAAGACTTTATCTTATTAACGAAACAAAGACACAGTCATAAATATCTCGATACTAGAGAGTCTGATCATACTGAAGATGACAGAAACCAAGGGACACTTCTATTTATTTTTAAAGATTTCAACGACCGGTTGTCAAGATATAACTACAGATAAATAACGAACATGGAAATATTTAAACAGACAAAATATCATATACATATATTGAGAATATTCCCATAAAGCAGATGGACAAACAACATATAAACCATTCGAAAAAAAGATTTCGAATAATTCTCATCAAAGGAAGGAAGAAGAGTTATTCCAATAAAAACAAATTTCTTGTGGCATATATCCGGAAGTTTACATTTCGGGCAAACTTTGCTGGGTCAGAAGGCTGATTAAACGTGTGTTTTATAAGATTATGTATTTATGGTAAAAAAGAAACAAAGAAAAATGACTAATATGGATTGAAATAACCCTCATGTATTATTATTATTATTAACCACGGTCGTAGCATGGGCTTGATGTTTAATATCGGTTGTATAAGCGCTTGTACTTTTACCTCAGTGATACGTCACAGGATGTGACACCAGTTCATAGAAATAGCCAACAACTCGACTTCCTACAAGGGGTACAAGCATAATGGCGGCCAGAGACCTTTTCGGTGTTATAGTTCTTACTGAAAACTCTGTACTAGATGCTAAATTTTGTTCATCCGATTATAGATGAGCATTTCAATATTCAATTAAAGTGATGGTCAGAATGTTCAAGCCTTCCAAGATCGGAAACAGAAGTATACTGCTTAAGTGGGCCGAGGCCATATATGTGGTTTATAGAGCCAGTTTAAGGTAACCGACTATCTGGTGTATAGTAATTCTGAAGTAGAAGACGTCTTGCATGTTGTCATTTTGATGTGCTCGACTGTCAAGTAAATAATGCTCCAAAATGACTATATACACGACAGAAGTTATATACTACAGAAATGCTACCATGAATTTCTAGGGAAGTCCTACCAAGATATATCCAACAATTATAACCATTAAACTGGCACAATACACACAGAGAATGTGTAAAATTAGTGTGAAAAATATTATTTGTGACATCGCATGTTATGTGATGCGTGATTATTTCACATCCGAACAGATCTTACAGCGTTCTCTTCGTTATTATTTTGGTGAGACCGAATTGATTATGGGTTAAATATTATATTAACCAGTCTTTCAATAAACCATTCAGTTCTGCAATCGACATACAATGTAAGTATGCAGAGTTACATCATGCAGTTTGTTAATTTCTATTAGCCATTAATTGTGTTATTTATTAATAATCTCAGTCCAATGGAAATAAAAATGATGATTGTCAACAATTATTTTAACATGTTGTTATTAGTTTTTATCAGTGCCGGATTCCCCGTAGAGGCCCGTAGGCAGTCGAAATCTCGGAGCCCCCCCCCCCCTCAAATTATCTCCTAATACGTCAAGATTAAATCAATTCAGTATTATTTTGATCCGTTGTCGCGGGGCCCCTAAAAGGCGTGGGGCCCATAGGCCGGTGCCTTCTCTGCCTATTTGGTAATCCGGCACTGGTTTTTATTGGTAACAAGTTTAGGATGGTAGGGCAATATTTTGCAAGTTTCATGTGAAAGTATTCAACAAATTTCGAGGGTATTTTGTTCAGATTTAAATGGAAGTGGGACAAGATGTGTAACCATTAGGTATACCGATATTTGAAAATATGTATAAACGCAAGGTCTAGATACACTCAATCGAACTGTTGTTTTGCCATTCAGCAACGCATTTTTTTGGTAATTTTAAGTCATAATAGTGGTAATATTGATGTTGCTGCTGTTATATCAAATAATACCATTATTTTTATCCTAATATTGCCTGGATATATAAATAATACAAGTGTTGTTATTGTTAATATTCTTTATTTCTTCTTCTTCTTATTGTTTTTATACCATTGATCCAGTCCAAGACTGTATCAGGGCAATCAGAGAAAAGGATATCACATGTGATCTGGGTAGCGGTATATGATATGAGAAAACATTATAACAATCTACGAGCCGATGAATGTACCTTGTCCAAAAAAACAATATGGCGGAATAGAAATAACCCGGACGCAATAACATCATGGTCTATTTTTAGTTAAAGGTTGATTTCAGTACCAACATCATAAGTAAAATTATATTATTGGCTAGATCTATGATGTCAGTCATGGTACGAAAGTTTGCAAGACAATATGGAGAAAAAAATTAAGCTGGATAATTATGATGGTGCCTGGAAAGGAAGCCATAGCTAACAAGGACATACTGCCAAAACAAAGTGGTGGCAAAAAGCTTGTGGTTTCCACACATTTTTTTATCTACCACTCGGTGTCTTGTTTTTTTTTCTTATCGCATAAATAACCAAATAATAAAAACCCAATTTCTTGACAGAGGGAAATCGGTCTAACAACATTATCTGATCCATCTGAATGGAAAGCAGGTCACGGCTACGTGTCCTTTATATCGGAGCAAACGCATTTCTCGTAGGCAATCTTGATTTTTTGTGGGGTCTCATGAAGTTTATTTATTTATTTCCATACAACCAATTAACTGTTGGGGCTGCAGGGCTCTATTTTACAATCTTTTGCTCTGTATACACCTCCCATAAAAAAATAAAATTAAAAAAAAACAACAAAAAGAAACAAAACAAAAACAATCTATTATTCTTATCTCTGCATTTGTAAATGGAGACGCACAAAAATCATTACGTCATGCACACGATGTCGCTGTGGTTTTAATTTAAACCAATACAGAAATAGATGGATGGGTTACAGACATTTCTGATAGTAAATTTATTGGAACAGTAACAAGATAATGATATTATATTTTTTTTTTCCTTGAAATTCCAGCAAATACCTAAGTGGTTAAAGCTTCCGAATCGGATGCGGAGGTCGCGGATTCGAACCCCGGCCTAGTCATATGAAATACTTCTAAAAATGGTACTTCCAGCTTCCTCGCTTGGCGCTCAGCATTAAGAGGTTAGTGTTAGGACTGGTAGGCCTGGTGACATGATAATGTATCTGGTTGGGATATGATATGTATCTGGGTGGGACATGATGCTACATGTATGTGGCGTGATGTCAAAGTGCTAGACATCACTATAAACCGTCACGCTGTATACATCGTAGAGATATGACTAAAATTGTTAAAGCTACGTTAAAAATCTAAATCGCAAACCACAACCATCTCAGATATTATGCATAAATTCGATCACAATGATTTCAATAAAGCTTTATTTATGTATATATTAATTTAGTGTTTTTGTTTACATAAATCTATCAGGGTCATAAATTTGTATAGACAAAGTTCGCCATGTGGACGTCAAAACCTGTACAACACAATTTCTCGAATGGACAGAACCGAGAAAACCAGATCTACTCAATAGCAATGCATCTTCTGTAATGCTAGAGGTTTTCTTTTGAAATTTTGTCACTTTATTAGATATATATTTCCTGTTGTTAGTGAAATGTTCATGCAATTTAGACGAAAATTACGAAGTTATTACACACTGATTTATACAGGTCACATTGTCCAAACTATCAGGTGTCTAGCCAGTCCAGAAAGAATAAACACAAATGGCCACAATATTTACTAGTCATATCACATTCTTCATCAAACTGATATAATTAATTTTTAATATATTTATCAATGCTTTGTTAGTAATAAAGGATTTCTTACTGAGCTGCATGTACAGAGGGTGAAAATTCAGTCACATATTTTCGAGTTCGTAAATAGTTGCATTATACCTTTGATTCCTCAAATTTAAGTAATTCCTCAACTCTGAAAATAGAACGTTTCCCCAAGCGTACCGTATTCACCCGATTTTAAGTGTAGTCCAACTGCAAACAATATAGACTTGTTATGCTATTCTATAATGCGAAGGCAGATCAGGGTCTATATTGCATGTCCTAATGATTACTCATAAAACACAAAGACTCAGATCTGCTTGCATATTATGCGACAACAGACTTGGTCTGTGCAATTTTCAGTTGGAACTGCTTTACAAACGAGGAAATACGGTACCAAAATCATTGAGGATGAAAGAATAGATTCAGTGGAATTTAAAGTAAAAGTTATTGAAATTATCTTAAATGTGACTATGAAGTTATGTTTTAGGAATTCAGTTTTGAATTTAAAACTACTTAAAATTTTGAGAGCTGTCAATACTGAGTTATTTCGCGATTGATTTAAAACTTTTCTTTTCTTTTTAATCAGATTTTGGGGGGGTTAGGGGTTGAGGTACCTTGTTAAGGGGATCTGGGCAAAGCTGTATCGTACACTCAGTGAATGGAGTTTTACCTTTTTGTTTTATCTTTAAAGAATCTAAGCCGTTTTCCAACCAGAATCTCATTAGACAACTAATTCTTTAGTGAAGACAGCGTTATCTGTGACATAAAAATCATTTCCGGTCATCATTGTGTTTGCCTAAATTCCTTTGGTAATACTAAAAAGAACCTAGTCTAAAAAATGTCGGATAAATTGAATCTTTACGTGCGTGCGTGCGTCTGTGTACGTGCGTCTGTGTGTGTGTGTGAGAAAGAGAGAGAGAAAGACAGACAGACAGAGAGAGAGAGAAAGAAAGAGAGACAGAGAGAGATATATGTTTATGATAAAATTCTAGTACACAAGTCAGAGGCATCGCAAATCGAAGATTTCATAAAGAACTTTTGTGGGAAAAAATGAAGTGGCAAGCTAAGTTAGGTTTTACATTGCATTTCGCTGTCTGTAATAAACATTTTTTATTTTATAACTCCTTGATGCACAATGTTGATAAATTTTTTATTACATACTAAACTCTCTTGCTTTTAATTAAAGTCGACTCACTTTTCACTTTTTAATGTAAAAATTAAAGCATGGTGCTAATTAAATAAAGTTGCAAATTTGTAATTGTGCATTCCTTATTTATTTTAGTCCTTCTGTAAAATCAGTATGCTAGAGAGGCACAGCGGGAATAGAAACGACTAAACATTAGAATGAGAGGCGATTTATTTATGAATTAATTTACAAGTCGTTCACCACAGCTCGAAACACTATCGAGACATTAAATACCAGCATCTGTCTACATTGTCGAAAGCAAAATTTATTTACGAGTGTTTGATAGCATTTAGGTAACGACTATCTCACATAATATATGCACGTATTTCTTTCCATTGATTATGCCACAGCTTTTCCCTGGATTTTATCTCAACCTGTCAACTTTAAATACATTTTACAGCTCCATTTTATACCTAGTATGTAATAACAACATTTTGAATGTTACAAGACGATAGTTTTAGCTAGGATAGGAGTTATCAAAAAACCCATTTCTTCGCGTAACGACAGGAAGTAAATTTATACATGTATAGGCTTTAAAATGCTGTCTACACAGTGCCGAATAAGTTAAGGTATCCCAAAGAAAAGGCGAACAAAAGAAAAATAAGGACAAAAGTGGTAACTTTCTTAAAATACATTGTACAAATTTGTATATAAACCGCACACTTTTTAAAAGTATAAGACCTTTTCGTCTGAAACGACATCAAGAGAAGCAACCCATATCACAAAGTTTGTCGTTATTTCCTTCACTTACGATATGCAAGAGTGCACATGGTGTCTATCCTACATTACCAAACCCGCAAATGGAGGGGGGGGGGGCTATGCACAAGAAGAGAGATATTTACTTCTTGGAAGTAATTATACACAGATATATATGTGGCAAGAAGATAAATTGGAACAAGCGCTAAAAGATTTTGTCATGACAGCGCAAAGACTAGGAACTTCAAACAATTAATTATGCATGCAACCTACATTGCATTGTTTTCAGATCTGTGAATTCCGCCCACGTATTTGCTGATAGGTGTCTATATCCTAACTTTCTGGAAGTTATCACGCAAGATACAAAGAAACAAGAAACTTTGACTTTTATACCTCGGTGATAGTTTCCAAATGTGTTTGCAGAATTTCTTTGACGGAATGATGTTGCATGGCACCGTTGTGAAATCAAAATTCGATTCTTCAATTACTGTATCTGCTATTGTGTCTGTTATTATGCCTGTTTGTCCAAAAGCTTCATGTTCACTTTAATACCTGCCGTCTATAGATAAACGCTTTTCTTTCCCACTGACCCAATTTACAAGTTGTAATGCAGCTGTGGCGGTTCTATGGTTAGCGCCTGAATGGTTCAGAGTTTGAATCCTATTATAGGAACAGCTTGTGGCGCGTCCTTAGGCATTGCCGTTTGCTAGATCTGCATTAGCACAAAATAAATTACTTGTGCAGCTGTACCGAAAGACACCAAACGAAACCAAACAAATCATAGGGTGATGTATATAATATGCAATGATATATTACATACATTTCTGGATGGGAAATACTAGAGAGTGTCAGACTTCCCAGGTGCAAGATATATAGATAACAACTTTGAGATGGGTGGACAGAAATTATTAGTTATTCATTAAGTTCGGCATTCTTGGCAGCGAACTGAATTTTTTAGAATGTTTGTTTCATATGTGAAGAGTACTAACTGAATGGATAAGAGGAAGACATCTGTGTCATATTTGTATAGTAAACACTGGCAATTAATATCACACCATGGAATGGAGAGAAATTTTCGCGATCACAACAGCTATATAATTTGTATGCATTCCCTGCCCCCGCCCCCCCCCCCTTGACTTCGCCCTGTCCATCCGTTTTTCTTTCCATCCATCCTGAGAAGCTCGCTAGCACGATTGCACAAAAGCCACTTGATGTAGACAAATTAACTTTAACAGGCATTTTTGTGTGCATATGTAAGTGCCCTGATTAGATTTTCAGGCCATTACAGCAATCACACCCCTACACCCCCCCCCCGCAAAGTTCTTCACGCATATTGAAACTTTTTGGACTTCGAGTATTTTGTTATCAAAGCATTAGTAGCACACAATTAGGCAAAACTCACTTGAGGTATAGAAATTAAATTAGGTACGCATATTTGTATACACTTGAGGTATAGAAATTAAATTAGGTACGCATATTTGTATACACATGTAGGTGATCCCGGATTTTTGTGCTATCCTAACAATTTTTCAAATATATTTTCAATAAATCAATGCAAGAATATTAGTTTTAAGCTATCTGTGTTCTAGAATGATAAAAAAATCCCAGCCCCCCCCCCCCCCGATTAAATGGTCGGTTCTTTACCCAATATTCAGGGTTTAAAAATGACAAACGAAGGTTAGTTACGGTGGTCGAAAAATTTCATTTTCATGATAAAATGAATTTATCTCATAAGTCGTTAACCGCATTACACTGGCTCTTGCTAACGAAGTTGAATTTGTAAGATTTGTTGCAAAACATTACTTTCATTCTTCTTTAAACTGAATTAATAAAACATACACATTGCAAATTCTTTATTTCTCTTCTCCTCATATCGTCCATACTTGTTTCATATTATTCTTTTTTGCGAAGGGGGTGGGGAGGGCTGTCTGAAATCTACATCAAAAACTATGTTACATAATGACTTGCATTTAAAAGATACATATAATTACGTACATGTACTTTATTCGGGTAACAACACAGTGTAGTATAATTCTCACCAAACTGGGATCCAGACCATTTTATGGTAAACAGATACTACCACCACCACCATCACTGCTACTACTATAACTACTACTACTACTACTACTACTACTACTACTACTACCATATAATGATAATAACAGTAATACTAATTAAAGTTCCTGAAAGTGTTTTGACTCTCCAATGGCTGAAAAGAATTTATAAGAAGTCTGCTGGGGAAAACAAACATGGCAAAAATTACTTTTCATTCAGGAGGATTTGCAGATCAAGATTTTCAAGATGGCAACTATGGTGGCCATATTAGACATCAGATCGGCACCATTATTATTTAGAACCAACTAAGCATCACAGAAAGTCTTTCCTTTGAAAACTGCAAGGTACTATTGCATTCGTTCAGGAGATGTAGTGTCAACAAGATTTTCAAGATGGCTACTGTGGTGGCCATATTAGACATCAGACGAGCACCATTTTTATTTAAGACCAACTAGAGATCATAATTCTTTTAGTGAAAACCACATGATGATATCACCGTCCATTTAGTGTTAACAAGTTTTTCGTGATATCCGCTCTTGCAGCTATATTAGATCAGCACCATTTTTATTTAGGATTAGTTAGATATCTCAAGAAGTCTTCTTTGAAAACCACATGTCAATTTGATTTTCAATTCGGGGAGAGTAGCGATAACAAGATTTTTAAGATGGCCGCAATGAGGCCCAGATTGAACATCAGATTGCCACCAAGTTCACCTAGGACTAAGAAGTCAACATGAGACGTATTTTAGAGAAAATCCATGTTGATATGACCATCCGCTCAGGAGGAGTACTGATAACGAGATTTTAAAAATGACACTCTGGCGGCCATATTGGATGTCTGAGCGGCATCATTTTCATATAAGGACAACTTGTTCGTGTGTGTGTGTGTGTGTGTGTGTGTGTGTGTGTGTGTGTGTGTGTGTGTAAAGTTTGATGACAATCCTAATGTCATAAAGTAGTTTAGGAAGAGTAGCCATAGCAATCTTGTGCTAACGGACGGACGGACGGACCATAACAAGGGACGATGGACAACAGACCATCCCATAAGCTCTTCTGGTCTATGACCAGAAGAGCAAATAGCAGTATGTAAGATTGTGTGAGTATTATCATTCATAAAATTATTATCATTCATAAAATAGGAAATAATGATCTTTAGAAGTCTATATCCTTTTGAAAGTCTCATTCAAACTGCACATATCTTTACCAGAATGCTACAATCTACAACAAATTTATTCTATTTTGACCCAATTTGTACCAAACACCCAGTACTCTTTCGGAGTTGAAAAAAGGCTGATTTGCAGAATATCAATATGAATTCCTCAAGCGAAACTGCTCAGTCAGCTTTTACGTGAAATCTAATTTTGAAAGTGAATATGAAAAGTGAAATTCACTTTCAGGCACATATTCAGCTTTCTATAACTTTCTCAACGATTCATGATCTGCATTAATAGTTCCTGATAAAATCCTGCTATTTTGATGATTACACCTTTTTTAGTAGGAACACAAATAAGCATGCAATCTCAATAGGAATAAAATAAGCCAGATAACTGAATAGGAATAAAATAAGCCAGATAACTGAATAGGAATAAAATAAGCCAGATAACGGAATAGGAATAAAATAAGCGAGATAACTGAATAGGAATAAGATAAGCATGCTATTTGAAGAGGAATAAAGAAACATGCTGTCTGAATAGGATTAAAATAAGCCAGATAACTGAATAGGAATTAAAAAAAAGCATGCTGTTTGAAGAGGAATGAAAATAAGCATGGAATATCTGAATAGGAACAAAATAAGCATGCTATCTGACTAGGAATCAAGTAAGCCAGATAACTGAATAGGAATAAAATAAGCCAGATAACTGAATAGGAATAAAATACGCCAGAAAACTGAATAGGAATACAATAAGCCAGATAACTGAATAGGAATAAAATAAGCAAGATAACTGAATAGGAATAAAATACGCCAGAAAACTGAATAGGAATAAAGACAAGAATGCTATCTGAATAAGAATAAAATAAGCCAGATAACTGAATAGGAATAAAATATGCCAGAAAACTGAATAGAAATAAAAACAAGAATGCTATCTGAATAAGAATAAAATAAGCCAGATAACTGAATAGGAATAAAATAAGCACGCTATCTGAATAGGAATAAAATAAACATGATATATGAATAGAAATAAAATTAGCGTGATAACTGAACAAGAATGAGAGATAAATTTGCCGGTATCAGTAAACATAAAATAAAGTACTCCCACTGAATTTAGGATAACTTAATTGGAACTATCAAGCAATAAGAAACGAATGACATCTTGCTTGCTCGTTTATGGGTCCAATTTAAACCTTTTTCTACTTATCTTTATAAGCTGGCATAAGATGAATATAATTAGCGTTATGTGGTGATTTATCCAACACTTATATAATTAGCGTTATTTATATGGTGATTTATCCAACACTTTGCTTTTTGAAATCATATGTTTTCATATTATTTAAGGAGAAATGCATGAAATAAATAAAGTTTATCTTAACCTAAAACGTTTTAGCACTTGTCGTCCACCAAGAAGGGAAATACCAACTTAAGTTCTCAATCTAAATCACACAAATTTCGGTTTTCGTTAAAGAGAAAATGTGTAACAAACAGCTATTTTCCCGTCGGGTGGGGAATTTATCTTCGAGCAACCCCACATTCTCCCTCAGAGCAAATTTTATCCGAAAGAAAACTATCTCTGGTGTGGAGGTAGCTGAAACTTAGTGTAATTTTCCCTTATATGATAAAATGCAGAACTGTCTTGCAGGGCATTTTTGTCCTGACTCGATTTCCTCCAAGAAAAACTGTCGCAAGTGCGCACTCATCCCACCCCGATAATCTACTCTAAGGTATTTTTTTTCCTCGTGGCAGAAAACAATTTTATACTATTTTCCTCAATGGGAAAAGTCTCTCTATGATTATTTTCTCCGTTGCTTTCTTGGAAGTTATATATTACACATGTATTATCTGTGCAGACACTTCTTTACCAGCTACCAAAATCTGAGATCAACACAGCTAATATCCCAGATTTATTGTAAATAGCTTTATATAAAACCGAAGTAGTTCTAACGTACATGATATTTGACATGAACTTGCCAAAGGATTCAGGAACGCATGAAATGTAAACCTCTGACCATGAGTCGTAACTCTTCTTGTACGGTGTAAATATAATTCACATCTTATTGAAATATAATGATGCCAAAGTGGCAACATATGGACATCAGAGCTTCTGAGAGATTTGACCCAACACTATAATATCTGACAGGTGTCAGCAATGGCAAATACATACGCATTACCTTCCGTCACAATTTTTAAAAAAATAAAAATGATAACTTATTGATAAATTTAAATGAAAAGGAAGAGGGTGGTGGTAATTTACACTAGAGTAGAATTTGTTCACAATTTATTGTACTCACTTAAAAGTTGAGTCTAACTGCAAAAAACACAGACACTGATTTGCAGTCGCATCATGTGCCGGCAGATCAAGGTTTATGCTGGTTGTTCTACTGATTACTACATACAAACTGCATAGTCCCAGATCTGCCAGCGCGTTATGCGACGGCAGATCGGGATCTGTGCAGTTATAAATCCGAAATCCAATTCGGTTATCTTGTTACAAATGGTGTCAGAAGCGGGATCATTTGGGATTTATAACATAACACTTTTGATGGTGATACAAATACAATGTTTATTGATTAATGACTTGAACGAAAAAAGAATTATGATTAATACGTGTGTATACAAGATCCAAATATTGGACAAATTAACACAATCCGCACGAACCCAATAATGCAACCTAAATGTGAATACAAATATATGACCTTACACGGTAAAAGGACAAAGGTTAATGTTTCACAGTAATTTTACACGACGAAAAGAATGATGCGTTTAACTCAGATAGTTAAAAAATGATGTACTTTACTCATATAGAAAAATGTGTTCACTCAAATAGTGAAACATGAGGTAATTTACTCAAATAGTAAAATGATGAAAACACAATGGAACAGATATCATATAAAATATTTTTACAGTCCCAAAACAATAGGAATAACAAAAACCCCAAAATTACCCTACGGCTAAAAAATTACATGTATGGAGCTACACAAAACACTCCGTCACCAGAATACTTGGCTACCAGTCACACTGGTCAGTCAAGCAGTCAGCATTACAGGTAGTCACCGACCACCATTAAATTCCTTGGTCAGTCAAGCAATCAGCGCCCACCGATCTGTCAGCAACGCCCGATCACCTGCTACTCGTCCAGCAACACACTGTTCGCTCAGCTCTACGGCTGCCATGGTTCAGCTTTACAGCTGCTATGGTCAACTTCTATGGTCAGCTCTACAGCTGGTACCTCGTCGACTCTTGATCAGCTCTACAGCTAGAGATGTGCAAGTCCTTAAGTAGACCGCTCACTGACAAAACGTTCCGTAATGTAAAGATTTCGTCCCACGGTGAGGCTACATCGTCTGTGCACTTGATGTATTCGGTTTTTCCCATCGAAAGCACATCGCACGTGCGGCATAGGATGAACCGAACTCACTGTTTTGAAATATTGTACAATATACATAAATCACCCTCGGGTATCGTTGTACACAAAAACCGAAACCCGAGTACATGTATTTAATAAATAAAGGGATTTATCCAATTCCGTGACAACTCCTATGGTAAATCGTTACAGACAGGTTGATGCTGTATCACGAAAGAGAGCAATCAATGGATATAGCAGTTTCAGCACGGCATTATTTTACTTACGTTGTATTTATTATCGCGTTTGTGTACTGTTTTTCTGCATCAAAAAGAAAAGACAAACAAACGAACAGACATTCAGATAGATGAGAGACCCCAAAAATTAGATGTAAAGATATAAAGAATAAAATGTAGCGTAAATAAGGTTATGAATAAATATTTTAGTTACAATGGAACATATTTTAATATAATCAAATATAAACACCATTTGAGATCTGAGATCTTGCTCGTACGTAGAATATGGGGTAGTAGCATTCCCGGAAATTACAAGATGTAGGAAAAGTGGAAGCTCATGAAGTTGGAAAAAAATATGCCACCTAATCGCGAGTTATTTTGAAATACTTCAGCACAATAAAAGTTTGTAGTTTTTGCTTGAAACCAAAATCGTTCGATAATAAAGAGAGAAATCCTCCAGAATAGTATCAGTGCAGAATTTAATATTAATAGCAGAACCAGACATTTACTGACTTTTACTAATGAATTTTGGCAAAACTGAGTCCATGTAGTTGCACACGTGCATAACACAAATGAGAATACTATTTCGCTTATTTACCTATCCATTACGTTGTGCTAAAATCATTACTACACACCAAAGATGCAAAGTCAATTACTACTCAGTATGCCCTATCCGTACGTAGAAAATATAAGCACCACAACAAAACAACGATGCGAATATAACAGCGTGTAATCAGGAGGCATAACTAAAACATTGCATATCATCATCATTAAACGTTTGGCGGTCATGATCCATGAAATAGGATCTAGCGACAATACAACGCAAGGAAAAAACCCACACTGAAAATGGTAACGCCATCTGTAGTAAATTGTTTCTCTCTCGAAGACTACATTTAAAATTAATCCTATCCCTAAAATATTTAATGTAGCTGATACATTCTCTTACTATCACCAATATATAGATATAACATGTGTACTCCAGGACAAAGAAACAAGATATGTAGACAAAAACGTTTTCGTTATGACGGACACCGCTCTTCCATTAAAAATGTTATGGACTACGAATAATATAAAACCTAGTTAAACAACGTATTCAGTTCAATGCATTATATAAATATTGAATGCGTACTTGTAGAAGTAAATACGAGATTACAAAATTCTGGTTGAATGAGAACGAAGTGTACTCCTTTCAGAGCGGACTGAAAACAGATGTGACACTCGTGTAGTTTATTGCAGTTAAATACTGGTTTAAAGCAAGAAGATGTTTATGTGATGATGGTTGGACAAGGAATTCATTATTAATTGTTTCCGCGCCGGAGGGGGGTGGGGTGGTGGTGGTGGTGTAAAATTGGCGATACCATAACAGTAAAAGTGAAGATCAAGGAAATATATATAATAAACTTCAAAGAAATTGTAGAGCGTTAGTAAAGATTTTAAAAGGTACATGATGATCATCTAAGTTTATGAACATAGTTAAAATGTATCTCAAGGTCGTACATGTGTACAACTCCGATGTTAAAGCTGCATTGAGACAACATTTTGACGCAGATCTACAGCGGTAAAATCGGTTCCCCCATCAAATAATGCCCACTTTGCTTTAAACTTGGGTATTTTAAGACATAATGTTTAGTTCTGACCTGGATTTTCCCAACAGAAGGTAAAATCGACTCAAGTCTAAATTCAGGCAACCTGACAGGCTGAAATTCAAGTTTGACTTCAAATCAGCTAGTGAAACGCCCTAAGTTGAGGCACAATTTACGATTTACATTCGTGAAACTGGGACCTGGTTTTTCATATAATGTATATATAATAATGGGGTTTTAAAAATTAAACGTTCAAAATCAAACCAAATGGATAAAATATGCTTAACTATGTGGATGTTTTTGCATGACGTTAGTCGCATAAAGTTTTAATATTGCGGAAGACCGCTAATCAGCTACCAAAGTGGCCCATTGATAACGGTGGCTGAAAAACTCGGCTGTCTTCACAGATCGTTTGACATTGGGATCAGCCTCGTTCTGGGTTGTCATTGAAATAATTTTTGAGACGAAATTTGACGCAAAAACCTGGAAACATTACAAATCATATATCTGCCTTTTTGGACCTTGACACCTCTATACTTTTTTATTTTGAGAATTCTTTGTAGAATGAAGTTAAAGCAAGAAAACGGATTTCTGCAATAGTCTTGTAGATATCAACTTATGGTGGCCGTATTGAGAGAAGCTTGAGCGCCAGCTTAGGGGAGAGGGAGGCGGATTGGTATTTAGGGCTCAAGTCGAAAACCCTCTTTCGAGGTAAAATAGTTCACTTCCTGGTGAAAAATGAAGAATCTGAAACTGAACCCGGTAAGAAAGAAAAAAAAACAATCCTTGATTCGGAACTGATACGTTTGCATTGACCACTACAGTCACAAGGTATCAGCACACACACACACACACACACACACACACACACACACACACACACACACACACACACACACACACATGAATAGATCAGATAGATAATTAAAATAAAAAAATACAATTTTTTAAATATAAAAACATATATCACTCGTAAAGTGGAAATTTTCTTACTGTCATATTCAACGTTCCCCATCAATCCCTAGTACATATATTAGTACCACAACACCTTAAACACAATAACGTGAACATTCAAGTAATCAATCAAGAGGAGATAATTGTAAGGATGACAATCCAATGATACAGATCAACACTATCAAACGTTTACCGGCAATAGACCATGAAGAAAATGGAAAAAGAAAAGATTTTTGCGACGCTGGTGAAAGGAAAATGATGAACGAAAGGCGTAAACCATCTGTAGTAAATGCGTCTCCCTCCCACAAGTACATTATCAATTCATTTTCTATCTTAAATATGCCATTCCTGTATATAACCCCTCACTATTACGAATTCCGGCTATATCGAGCGCACGCCAATGGCATAAAAAATACGTGTTTAAGATTTTAGCTGTAAGAAGCTATCTCGTTATAGAGAGTAATTTGTATGGACTCCTAATCGTTCTTTATTGTTATGGACTAATGTACTGAAACACATTGACGTTCATAGAAGTTACAGGAAATGTAAAATGGCATTTCATGCGTTACATATTTACTCAATTTATAATTTATCATTACAAAATTTGGGAGCGACTTTATATTTTTTTGAAGTGGGTTGCATTTAGATCAGACATGCATGGAATTTATTACAGTTAAGTAACAGTTCAAATCACGGAAACTCCGCAATTTTATGTGATGAATTTAACGCATAAAGCGGTTTTAAGATTCGGATTCATTATCAACAATTTCCGAGTGTTGAAATCAGCGATATCTAAAACTATAAAGGAGAAGATCATAGGAAAAATATAATAAACTTTAAATATATAAACGTTTGAGTTAATGCAAGACTAGAGATAAAAATAATATTGGTGGAAATCTAAGTTTATGAACATTAAAACACATTTAAAAAATAATATCAATGTCAAAAAAGCGTGATATACCGATATTAGAACAACGTTGACTGAACATTTTCAAACAGATCGACATGTGCAGAATTGGTTTAATAACAAAGAATGTATAAGTTTTGTTACAAGTTACGTTGTACTTAAGAGTGTTATGACCTATTTGTAATTTCGGTCGGGTGGTGGTATCTTTATTTTTCTAAGCAGAATGGATCAAAGGCAAACTGAACAAAGCAAAACAAAGTATTTCAAAACAACACCAAATGTAAAACAAAAATGTTCCTTAAAAGTACTGAAGGAGAGACAGGAAAGCTATCTAGAAAGTCGGTTTGGACCATGAGATTCATCATAACCAAACTAGATACAAATTTACTTATGCTTTGTTGATATAACACATTATAGTTTCTATTTTTTGTGGCTCTAATATTTAGTTAGCCGATTTAGGGTTCAATCCTCAGTTATAGCAGGTGCTAGGCCAAGTAGTCACCCATTGAAGGTCTATTGATTTCTATTAAGTTCCTATTAAGTGAAGTGTTAAGACTAAATGTTCCATTCAAGTAAAATTAAAATTATGCTTTTAATGTTTATAGCTGTACTGTTTCTTATACGTGCTGCAATTTCAGATAAAACTTTGTTATGTAATCGCGTTATTTATCGTCATAGGGTTTATATAAAATCCCTTTCTGGCTGATCAAAATGAGTCCCTTAAATCTGGTTGTTTAGCATGATTTTTAAAAATATTATTTGTTGCATAAACTTCACCACAAGTACTGAAAATTATTATATGTCCGCTTGACATGTTAAACGCTGGCTTGATTAGTCTTTGAACAGGAGGAAACCGAGGGACCCCAAGAAAACAATCACAATTTGGTTAGTAACCTCTTATTATTTGCCAGATGCGGGAATTGAACCCAGAACAGAAGAAAGAGCAAAGCAGGAGTGTTTCCGCAGTGTTATCATTCCTCATAATATGTAGTCAAGGGTACAGAAAAAACGTTTCCTCCTTACCTTGCCTGAACTTTTGACTCCCTTCCAGAGACTGAAGTAGAGAACTATGAATGTCAGCAGGGTACAGAGAACTAGTTGCCACTGTGGTGATCCCAAGTCATCCACGCCTTTACTCAAATGTAGGTGTAACATACCGCGTCTGGAAGCAGAAAGGAATCATAGCCTTAACATCTTAATGTTGAGATGGCATGCTCAAACGACAAGTAGAAAAACATCACATGAAATAGAAATAAAATGGTGCGATTTGCAGACTGTGCGTAGATGCATCGACATGACGTGATTTGAATACTACGAAAGGCTGTATCACACTGATGTGATCTGCATACTGCATGTGGCTGTATAACACTGATGTGGTCTGCATACCGAGTGTAGATGTTTCAAATTGACAAATTTTTCTCTCCGTTGTAAAGAATGTTTTTCTTTAAAATACCAAGAAACAGCTGACGGGGGAATGGATGTATTTATAAACAAATAGCCAACCATAAAGACAGACATACAAACTGTCAAGCAAACAGACGAACCTGCCAAACAAGAGTTGGACAGAGAGAACTCACTCAAAGAATTTGTACGTGAATTAAACATAAGAAGGTTGAATTGTAGCTACACAAATACAGGTCTAACACACACACACACACACACACACACACACACACACACACACACACACACACACATATATATATATATATATATATATATAGCCAGCAAAATAACATGGCACCAGCAGCCCAGCAGCAGCACTTATACACTTAGCAGCAGCAGCAGCCTTGCCAGCAACACTGTATATGCTCCACTTATATATATATAGAAACTGGCTGATAGAGATTTCGCTTCCTGCTGTTTAAACGTAACTTATATCAGACAGTAAATATATACAGGGATAACGTCGCGTCAGCATAATACCGGCTATATAGTGCTGATTAACAGTTATGTTCTAAAAATGTTTAGGAAAAAAAATTGGGACATACACCCTTCCAAAAGGTTAAACATGCATACCTACCACATAAAAGATAAACGGTAATATGTTACCATTTCCTTTTACAGAGACAGACAAACAGGCATATCGACAGGTGCTGAGAGTGACAGACGGACAAAATGAAAGACATACTTACTCAAAGTATTCAAAAGTGGATGATACATAATTTGACTGGTTTGCGGTCATGTTGACTTGCCCTTGGGACAGGGCCCAACAATTTTCAGTATTCCATGAGTTGTTGCATCCGCCCCAAGGCAGATTCAAGGTGAAGGACGAAAACAGGTAGAAGAAGCTCCAGCCAATCACCACGTTGTAGTAAAAAGCAACGATGTAGGCCATAAAACAAGATGCGTACCCAATGCCTGAAACAAAATAAATCAATTAACGCATTATGCAGATTTATTTTTATTGGGGCGTGGGGTAAAAAAATTCAAATGAAGAAGAGTTACTGCTCTCTCTCTCTCTCTCTCTCTCTCTCTCTCTCTCTCTCTCTCTCTCTCTCTCTCTCTCTCTCTGGTATCTGGTATCTGGATAAAGCATACAACACTTCAGAGGTTAAATTGAATTCTTTTCATTCTAAAAAAATGGGTTATTTTAACACAATTAAATCATCTTTTACACCACCTAGTGGACGTGATTCCTATTTAGATTTTTATATTGACGCGATCACAAAAGAGATATTACATCAGAATCATCAAAAGCGATATTATAGTAATATTTCTAAGGACGAAATTAAGTCTTTATATAATCTAATGAATGACGACAGTATAGTGATTAAAAAAGCTGATAAATCAAACACTATTATTATTATGAATCAAGAAGATTATGTTAAAGAAGCTGAACGTCAATTAAATGAAGAAAAATACTACCAACATATTAACGAAGACCCGTCAATAGAAATTAAATCGAAAATTTCAACATGTATTAATGAGATCGCTAAAAATAATAATTCCATATATGAAGAATTTGATACTTTCCCTCTTAACATACGTACACCTCAATTCTACATATTACACAAAACTCATAAAAATCCTCACCATAATTTACCTTTAAATTATCCAGGACGACCCATTATATCAGGTTGTAATTCATATACTGAAAACCTATCCAAATTTATTGATAGTGTTTTACAACCTTTGATGAAATCACTTCCGTCATACATTAAAGATACTACTGATTTCATTAAAAAGTTGAAGTCTATTCCACAGCTATCTAATAACTCAATCTTGGTATCATTAGATGTAACATCACTATATACCAACATTCCGTATACAGATGGTATTGAAGCGTGTAAATATTTGCTTGATAACAATCCTAATAATAGCACACTGTCTAGTGAAAATATTTGTAAAATATTTGTAAAATAATAAAACTTATCTTGGAAAATAATTATTTTCAATTTAATAATAAAAATTACATTCAAATAATGGGTACAGCAATGGGTAGTCCTATGGCTCCTTCATACGCCTCTCTTTTCATGGGTAAATTAGAAAAAGATTTCCTTCAAAAAGAAAAGTTTGATCCATTTGCTTGGTTTAGATTTTTAGGTGACATATTTATGATCTGGAACCATTCAACTGAAGAACTGGAGAAATTCATTGATCGCCTAAATCATTTTCATCCGACGATTAAATTTACTTATACTGCATCGAGTACGCATGTTTCATTTTTAGATGTAAATGTAATTAAAAATATTGATAACACTATTTCTACAAATATTCATGTCAAGGAAACTAATATCCACCAGTATGTGGAATATTCTTCATGTCATCCCATGTCATGTAAAAACGGTATACCATATAGCCAGGCCAAAAGATACCGACGCATTATTTCAGATGATTGTCAATTACAAAATTCGTTGAATGATTTAAAAGCATATTTCCAAAACAGAAATTATCCTACACATATCATTGATTCTGCGCTGAACAAAACCCGTAATCTTACTCAACATGAGGCTTTAAACACAGCAAATTGTACAATAGAGAAAAATATAGTTCCTTTCACAATACAATATAATCCTTCATTACCTAATATAGGCCTTATAATTAATAAATATTGGAGTCTCCTAAACTTATCAAATAAAAACAGTGTAAAATCACTTTACAACAATAAACCAATTCTTGCTTATAGAAGACCCAAGAATTTGCAAGATTTTCTAATTAGAACTAAACAGACAGAAAATAAAAAAAGACAATTCTCGTCATCTAAATGTAATAGACACCGGTGCTCTCAATGTGCAAACATAAGAGAAAGTACTTCTTTCAGTAGCGCTAATACAAAAGAGATATTTTCTCTACGTTATAACACTAACTGCGTATCAACTGATGTGATTTATTTGATAACCTGTAAAAAATGTAATATGCAATATGTTGGACAAACACTTCAACAAGTTTCTAAGAGAATGAATAATCATCGCTTTCATATTAAAAATTATAGAGATCCTCAGTTTTCCTCTAATATTTCTACACATTTTAATACCAATAATCACTGTCTACTCGATTTTTCTTTCATGCCAATAGATATTGTGCATGGAGACATGAATAGACTCATAAAAGAAACTTATTGGATTCATAAATTAGATACTTTGTATTCAAATGGCCTTAATACCAATGCACTATATAAAATTGTATAATTTTCTTTTAAATTAATAAATTGTATATCCTTTATAACAATATAATTGTATGTATGACTGTTTGTCTCTATTTTATTTTATTATTTTACTGATTCAGGTTTCATTAGAGACTCGTGTATCTTTTAGATCCTGTCATATATATAATTGTTATGATGATGCATAGTATTTATGACGTTACGTAATGACGTAATTGTTATTTAAGAATATAAAGACGTCATCCGTTTCTTTCAAAACATTTTGTGCCTGAAGAAGCATGTATTAAATGCGGAACTAGTTGCACGGAATTATCGGCGTTTGTGTTGTTTTTTATCCCAATTCTCTGGTATCTTGAAATTTGTAATAATCTTTTAAAAGAAAACAAAGGGACTGGCTGATGGTAACTTTCTTTCATGTCTTTTTAAACGAAAAATATGGTGCAGATTCATACAAAAGAAATGACAGAAACGACTTTGATGACGCCGGAAGGTGGAGAATACACATACGCATACAAACAAACAAACAAACAAACAAACATGCATTAATGCATACATACATACATACATACATACATACATACATACATACATACATACATACATACATACATACATACATACAGTCATAAATACACACTACCTTTACAAATGGGTACGATTTTCCAGACTGTAATTGGTCCCTCTCTATGAAACTGACCCAGAGACATCTCCATGAAGAATATAGGCAGCGCTCCCAGTATCAGCACGGTGAAGTACGGAATGATGAATGCGCCTGATACAAAGAAATAACACGATGTATGGTCAATGACGGACGTTCCATCTGTACAAACCACAAACATGCAATTAACATTATGTTTTCGTCGATTTGGTAAAGAAATTGAGTTCCATGAAATTTGGCCTAAGGTACAGACCATGATGCAAGGCAATATACATTTGACAGAAATCGATTTTTTTTTAAAGAAATTGTTATGGAACAAATCTGCTGCATTAACGTAATCAAAAATAATTTCAACAGTGAAATTGCAGAGAATGTTTCACATGGGTTGAGTCTGAACGAAATCAGTGGTCGTTAGTAGTGAAGGGGGATACTTTAGCGACAAGGGGACTTCTGTATTAAATTTGTAAGGTTGAGGTGGGCTGAGGATTTTATTGTGCAAGAAGTTTTATCATTTGTTTAAAGTCTCTTTCTCACCATTGATACTGTGAGTAAAAGCCACTAATGTGAACTGACTTCAATGTAGGAAGCCAATCACTCGTTTGAAAATGATATGGATTAGAATTACATAAAAAATATATTAAATACATTTATTATTTTGTATCCGTGTAGTCCCATCCGTTTAATCCTCAGTGGATGAACATCTTACATTTCTTTTCTGTAAGGTTACTCGTTATTGTTCAGTAAATTTTCCTTACCTCCACCATTTCTGTAACACAGATATGGAAACCGCCAAACATTAGAAAGATCCACCGCGTAGCCAATAACAGCCAATAAAAAGTCTGCCTTATGTCCCCAGTCCTCTCTGATAGGTCTGTCCGCATCTGAGGACGAGTTACTGCCCTTTTCCAAGTCATCGCTTTGATCAGGCAACAAGGAATGATTGCCGTCTGCAATAATATCACTTGGCGGGAAACCAGGCGGTGTCTCGCTGCCATTTTTAAGGATTACTCCATTGGAAAATTCCTTTCGAATATGGTTCAGTTGGTTGCTTCCCGTGTCTACAGAAAGAGTGTCAAATGGCTGCAGTTCCAGAATACTTTCCTTATCCGACATACTTTTCGAATTTGGATTCGTAGCTGACTTCTGAAGAAAAAAAACAAAAAAAAAAACAAAACAAAACAACGGAGAGAATTGCATGGATATGTGCAGTTATTTATATGTTATACCGGTAACTGTATTATAGGCGGAAAACATATTTTACTTACAATTTATAAACAATTTCTTGTGTAGCAGCGGTACCACTTGCACGTCTTTGACGTAAAATCGTCAGTTATCAAGCTCTACCGCCGTCTCAGCGTCTGAGAGTCTTCATTTCTTTTTTTTTTTTTTTGGTTAAACAGCAATATATTATAGCATCTTCACACCATCTCGTTTGTTTGTACCTCTCTACCGGTGTTAAAAATAGAAGGCATCAAGAATATAACAAATGACCAAAACTTAGTCATTTCATTCACTGATATATACGTTCTAACCTAATTGTCACCAGGAGGTCCCAAACACTGTCAACTTGTTGGCGTTTCGAATCAAACAGGAGTTAGCAACACGGTCACAATATTTGCATGGGCCAGTCTTTGTTTTCAAGCAACAGATGTTCGCCATCTTTGATAATCTCAATAATTCCGTAAATTATGGAGTTACAGCTATTTGAATACTTGCATACAAGAGTTTTTCCTATTTATTTGTTAAATTTGTTTTAGAAATATTATAACTAGACATTGCAAATATTGGACGCAGACGACACACTTTTACTTAAATGGATTATTCTAGAAACCAGAAAAGGACAGTGAGCAGTTTTGTCTGCTTTTTTACATCGAGAGCTTCCGTTTGATTTGAAGAGCCAAGCAGTCGACATTCTTTGGGACCCCTTAGCAACAAACAGGTTAGAAATTATAAATCAGTGATCGAAATGACTGCATTTTCTTGCATCTTCTACATCCTTGAAGCTTTTCGTTTTTAAAATCAGTTGTTACAAAGAAACTGGAGGGTTTGCGAATACTGTAGAACAATATATGAATGTCTACCACCTCTTATTTTATATCTCAAATGTCTATCATTTACAAATAAAATAAAATATAAAACTATAGATAAATTAATAACGAACTTAAAATTAAAAACCAAGCAAAAGTAGAGCAAAATCTGTCAAAATCTATTAAACTATGCACTACTAGTGGCAACATCAGGATATGAAATATTTTATAAACATTGGCCAGAGTTAGTAAAATCATCACACAGTTATCACATCCACATCCAGATGCACAAACTATTGTCAGAATGTAAACTACCGTTACCCGATGAAGAAGTTTTTAATCGAACAAACAATAGTATAGACAAACAATAGTATAGATACAAAACAATTTAACACAGTTTGCGATGATATTAATATATCACCTAGAAGTTTCGAGATATACAATAAAGAAAAAAAAAAAAAATACTTGATCAATACTGCCAGGGAAAAACATAAAACAGTACATAATGGCTTTTGGACAACCTTCGCCAGCTGAAACATTCAATGCTTACAAGTGATTACAGAAATGGAACAGATGGATAGTGGAGGAAACTGAATGCTAAAAAGAAATTAACAAAATGTTAACAAGTGATGAGAACAGGATGGACCGGCGTTTTTCTAGGTTAAATCAAAATACAAGGTCGTATGCGATATGTATTTTAGGTGGCCAACTTCAAAATGAAGCGTCTGTTAGTCTGCTTCTGTTGTACAAGTCACTATTAATATATCTCTGATAAGTGACTAAAAATACATTAATGGAAAAATATACTTGACCAATACTGGTCCGAAAGAACATAAAACAACACCATGGCTTTTGGACAACCTACGCCAGCTGATACGTTAAATGCTTACAAATGTAAATATATGATTATGGAAATGGAACAGATGAAGAGTGGATAAAAACGTTTGCTGAGGAAATTAATAAATGTTAACAAGAGATGAAAGTTGAATTTTAGGTCAACACTGCTATGACTCGAATAAGAACATTACAATAAAATGTCAGCAGTAATTTCAGATTTTAAAGTCTAATAAACTATGCTTTTTGAAGATTTGGTATATTTTTGTTATCCATGACATGGTCATGAAAATAGGCAGCATAGTTGGCCATTGCAATCATATTTTAATCTACGAGGAAGTACTGCTATAAATATCGACGTGGTAAGAAGCTATTATAACAGCGGCTAATAAGCAGGATACAGCAATTCTTCAAAATAGAGACAATGAAGTGAAAGAAGTGAACGTTAGTAAACATTATATAAATGAGAATGATGAAAATTATGGGAGATTTTTAATCGTAATGGCTCAGTCCACTTGTCCTGATTTCAAAAAAGATATAGATGATGCAACTAATAAACATTAGTTTATACTTATGGGTATGGTTACATGAACTGATAAAATTTACTTTTTGAATAGATTATTTTCTAAGAACAATTCTAGTAGCCCTTGTTTCTTCTTATGACCATTTGTTACCGTGAGAAAGCCATAAGAACAGTTAGAAGAACAAGCTAATCAATGTAAAATTTAGCAAAATGGTATTATGACCCAATAGAGAAAAAACTCTTTCCAGACTGAAAATAATATCAGGCAGTTAGTAACTCAAACAAAGACTTATCACTATTTTTATACATTTTTTTATTTTTTTATCTAATGTACCTATTTCTTTTATACGAGCTACTAACACGTGTTTATACACCTGCTGCTGCTAACCTTTCACAAAATTTGCTATTGTTACACCAAGAGTTACTGCAGTCATGCATATAGCTGTAAAAACTGTAGTAATTTATACATCTTTTCTTTAAACAGTTGTTTTAATTTAACTCATAATGGTATCTTTCATTAACTTTGGAATCAGTTATTAATATTTTCTCAAAAGTTGTTTTGTAAATCTGCTAAATGTCCAGCTATTTGTTGTATTCTATACTTTCCTAAGTTTGCAATATTTCTTGCAATGTAGCCTTGCTCTTTACATCTTTGGTATTGCTAATATCCTTTAGAATTTCTGCCGATTGTTTCTTGTGTATTTCAACGCCTCATTTCATTGACATTAATTTTGAATTTACTACATTCACATCAGGTCTTGATTCCCTTTCTTCTTGTTGATCAATTAATATGTTAACATTTCCTTATTGAGAATAATGCTTTCTTCTGAATCTCTTTGTACATGTAGTTCATCAATTTCATTTTGAAAATCGACATTTCCTTTGCTAATATATTCATGTGCTTCTCTTGCATCATTAAAAGTCTTCTACCAAATTTGTATTAATAAATAAATTAGTATTATCACCTGTTTGTAACTGTTGGTTCATCGGATTTATTTTAAATAACATTTTATAACTTGGTGGCTTGCACACATTTCTTTCTTCTGCCCAGCTCAGAGAAAGTAATAAGTCACATTTACTTCTTTTGTAGCTATAAAACTAGGTGCTAGCAGTTTATTTGGATTACTCTTTTTTCTTTATATATTTGCATTATTGTTTTGTCTAATTCATAGTAACATAATGTTCTATCTCTGATGTTTAAATGAGTCTTATATTCATCTATGTTGTAAAGGTCATCAAAATCTCCCCTGTAAGCAGGATTCTAAAATTCCATTCCGTCATCATTTCACATTTTACAATAGTTTAAAGAATAAAAAACAACATGAAAACAATTGGGTTGTATAAAAAATAATGGGGGGTGGAGGGGTGGGGGTGGGGGAGCGCAAACGTGAGTGGATGCAAAGCAATGAAGCAGATTTAATACAGACAGGAATAAAAGATAAGCATAGCAAAAGGCTCAAAGAGATAAGTGGTAAACATTCAACTTACAGGGATTCAGAAAAAATGCAGGGCAAATGCAAAGTCAGCTAAATTCATTGTCAGATTAAGTAATGCTGGTAGTGACATATCTTCCGCTCGATCACTTAAATGAATTACAGACTTAAAATAAAATGTATTAAATTACAAGTTGAGAATAAACTGACATGTAGTCAACAAAGCTCAAATAAAGAAACAAAACAAAACACAACCCAGCTCTTAGAACTGCTAAAACAAATAGACGACAGCATAAACATTTCAGATGTTAAACATTTATTTACCAGGAGATTAATTACTCTATCCATTGCTTTACAAGCTTCAACGCTAATACTTTTTCGATGATTTAACAGAAAACAACCAAAATATATTTAAAACAAAAACAAAACAAGTGATCGATGAGAACTACCTAAGATTTATCTATTACTTACTTAATTCAAACGATTAAATCACTAAAATACAGACTTTACCATCTCTTAAAGAATGAACTTACCACTTAAATATACAACGCCAGGAATCGAAGCGAATAAGTTCTAAGACATAATATAATATGCAGATCGAAAGCTGGTGAATAATATCGGTCTTGATACAATGAAATAGACATTCGTCAAACAAAAGGATGAAGCGCTTAAGCAACGATTTTAATGATAAGGTACAATGAAATGCACGAGTTAGACAAAAGGATGAAACGATTAAGGACAGATTATAATGTTACTGAGCAATAAATTACAACAGAAACAGATGTTTTCAAAACAGATCACGAAAATAAACAATAAGTTCTAGTGAGAAATAAAAACATTTATTAGACACATAGTAGCATTTCAAAATGAATTAAAAGCACAAAGTGCATTGCAATTAATACAACTAGTGATGACATTAAATACAGGTTCAAGGGGATGCATGGAAAGCTAATACTTTGAAGAATGTTGCTTTATGATTTTTGCATTGTACCACATCGGACAGACCAACCTATTTCTTATTTTTGTATACGTAAGTAAATTAGCTCTTTAAAATTAAAATGGTTTTATGTGGGAAGCAAATAGATAAAAACGGTTTGTTGGCTATTTTAAGGCCACAAGTACACATCAGGTAGTAACTACTATTTATGTATTCACTACGCTCGGTCACGTTTCTCCGATTATCAATAACATGCAATACATGCATTTCAGCAGTGTGTCATTCAAATAAAGAAGTCATTATTTACATTAGTTATGAACTTAACCATTCGAATTTTTTATGCTGTTTAATTTCTAATGCATTAGATGTAAAAAGGAAATGTGATGCTTTCTTTCTAAAGCACAGTAATTAATATTCTTTGTTGGTTTCTTCTGTCGTCGTAAAGGGGATATCATATTTTGTTTTCGATGCACTCACGAAATTCCTATAACATTAACTCGTCTGTTTTTTAAGGACGGTTTGTTTGTGTTGGATGGTTGTATAGATGTACATATATAATACATAAAACAACTGGTTTAAAAAGGGAAGCTAATCAAGGTTTTGTTGACCTTATCTAAGCTTAAAAAAAATTAGCAAATGTCTTAAATATCTCAAACACCAGACTAACATTCTTGCTGTTGTACTTCAATTTTACTTGCTCAGTATTTCTTGCCTCAATGTATATTCCGATATATTTTAGGTATCTTTAAAAGGTTACTAATGTCGTTCGACCGTTCAGGTTTGGGTTATTATCCTTCTTCTTTCCACATGTAAAATAATCATTTATTTCGGAACGACATGTATTGCTTTGTAACCTTCTCGTTATATTTATCACGTCAAACATTTTGTTGCTGACTTGAGCTCTTTTGTCTTTTAATATTTTTCGTTGTATTTCAAAACCACATATAACAGAACACTATTAGCTGTGCCATTCTTCTTAACTTCATACCTGACGCCCAGTCATCATCTAAAATTCAGTCATCACGTATGTAGGCTTCACTGGTATCCATTTCTTTAAAATATAATCTTTATTACTACAGATATGGTTATGCGTATTTATATGAGCATAAGATACAAAATAAATATACAGTTTATGAGTTTTTACGTTTTCGTTTCTGTTTATTTATATTTGCATTCCTTGTTGAATACTAGCTAATTGATGTCCTGTTCCATGCTATCGTGTGTACTTTAATAGGTGTCTTATTCCATGCTAACGTGTGTACTTAAATTGATGTCATATTCCATGCTACCTATCATGTGTACTTAAATTGATGTCATATTCCATGCTACCTATCATGTGTACTTTAATTGATGTCCTATTCCATGCTACCCATCATGTGTACTTTAATTGATGTCCTATTCCATGCTACCTATCGTGTGTACTTTAATTGATGTCCTATTCCATGCTACGTATCATGTGTACTTTAATTGATGTCCTATTCCTTGCTACCTATCGTGTGTACTTTAATTGATGTCCTATTCCATGCTACCCATCATGTGTACTTTAATTGATGTCCTATTCCATGCTACCCTCATGTGTACTTTAATTGATGTCATATTCCATGCTACCCTCATGTGTACTTTAATTGATGTCATATTCCATGCTACCTATCGTGTGTACTTTAATTGATGTCCTATTCCATGCTACTCATCATGTGTACTTTAATTGATGTCCTATTCCTTGCTACCTATCATGTGTACTTTAATTGATGTCCTATTCCATGCTACCCATCATGTGTACTTTAATTGATGTCCTATTCCATGCTACGTATCATGTGTACTTTAATTGATGTCATATTCCATGCTACCCTCATGTGTACTTTAATTGATGTCCTATTCCATGCTACCTATCGTGTGTACTTTAATTGATGTCCTATTCCTTGCTACCTATCATGTGTACTTTAATTGATGTCCTATTCCATGCTACCCTCATGTGTACTTTAATTGATGTCATATTCCATGCTAACTATCGTGTGTACTTTAATTGATGTCCTATTCCATGCTACCCTCATGTTTACTTTAACTGATGTCATATTCCATGCTACTTATCGTGTGTACTTTAATTGATGTCCTATTCCATGCTACCCATCATGTGTACTTTAATTGATGTCCTATTCCATGCTACGTATCATGTGTACTTTAATTGATGTCATATTCCATGCTACCCTCATGTGTACTTTAATTGATGTCCTATTCCATGCTACCTATCATGTGTACTTTAATTGATGTCCTATTCCATGCTACCCTCATGTGTACTTTAATTGATGTCATATTCCATGCTAACTATCGTGTGTACTTTAATTGATGTCCTATTCCATGCTACCCTCATGTTTACTTTAACTGATGTCATATTCCATGCTACTTATCGTGTGTACTTTAATTGATGTCCTATTCCATGCTACCTATCGTGTGTACTTTAATTGATGTCATATTCCTTGCTACGTATCATGTGTACTTTAATTGATGTCCTATTCCATGCTACCCATCATGTGTACTTTCATTGATGTCCTATTTCTTGCTACCTATCGTGAGTGCTTTAATTGATGTCCTATTCCATGCTACGTATCATGTGTACTTTAATTGATGTCCTATTCCTTGCTACGTATCATGTGTACTTTAATTGATGTCTTATTCCTTGCTACCTATCATGTGTACTTTAATTGATATCCTATTCCATGCTACGTATCATGTGTACTTTAATTGATGTCCTATTCCTTGCTACCTATCATGTGTACTTTAATTGATGTCCTATTCCTTGCTACCTATCATGTGTACTTTAATTGATGTCATATTCCTTGCTACCTATCATGTGTACTTTAATTGATGTCATACTCCTTGCTACCTATCATGTGTACTTTAATTGATGTCCTATTCCTTGCTACCTATCATGTGTACTTTAATTGATGTCCTATTCCTTGCTACCCATCATGTGTACTTTAATTGATGTCTTATTCCTTGCTACCTATCATGTGTACTTTAATTGATATCCTATTCCATGCTACGCATCATGTGTAATTTAATTGATGTCATATTCCATGCTGCCTATCATGTGTACTTTAAATGATGTCCTGTTCCATGCTGCCTATCACGAGTACAACTTAAAACATGCCATAATTAAGGGTGATCTCTATAAAAGTTACATAAGTATTTCGTTTCTTTTCTACACTATTGATTAACTTTATACACTTATGAATAAAACAGGTTTGATAATCCTTCCACAGTAATCATTATTTTTTTCCACTGCTGATTCGAAATACTTTAACGGGTCAGTTTCTTCTTCTTCTTCGTCTTCTTCTTCTTCTTATTATTATTATTACTATTATTATTAGTTTCTCTGTTTTAAGATAGTGTCAAGATTCCTTTAAACTGACTCATGGTGAATCGGGTATAGTATGTGTTAAATTCATATTAGCTACCACATCAATAAAATTCTGTCTTGTAATATAATCATAAAAAAGCAATTACATTCTTGTACTTTTCCTGTAATATAATCATTATAAATTCGTATACATTATTGATTTCTTCATGCATCGGCTGTTCTGTTGGAATGTGTTTCTTCATTTACTTGTTTTGGAAAAGAGAACTATGAGGCTTTTTCTCAGTCGTTTTGCCCCATTTATACTACAAACGTCTTTTGTTTTCAACATGACGTTATCACGCTATACTCGTCAGTCGACCCGTTTATGCTATGAAGGACCCTCATTACTTGCATTAAATAATTCCTTGGTGCACGATACAACATTGTGCACTAGACTTAACAACCTGCTACTACGTTCATCGTTACCAAAATGTAAACGGCAGCGAAAACGAAACGTTGTTTCAAAGACGGTCGGGGTAGAACAGGAAGAAAAATTCCACTTATCTCCATTTCGCCCTTTCCTTCACCGCATTTTGAAATCTCGACCGTTCCTTTGGCAAACTTGATTAAAATTCCTCTTAAATCGTCACTCTTGAAGTCCGATCAACCACTTCGCATTGACTTATTCAACGCCCAGTCAGCAGGACCACCGGAAAGGCGCACTGAAATAGTTAACTTTAGGAATGGTCAGGATATTGACGTCTTTTTTCTAACAGAAACATGGCTATAAAAATCAGACGATGAGCCATAGTATGTGGTTACTCCATCAAGGCGTCCCCACGCAACTCCTGCGGAGGTGGAATTGCTGTCATCGCAAAGAACTCCGTAATTACTGTCTTTACTGCATCACAACTTTCAATTTCGAACACACATTGCTTGAATTGGTCCAAACCTCATTCACAATGGAACAAAGGTCATTCCATTTTTTGTTTGCCTCTACCGCCCTCTTCCTACTTGAAAAAGCAAGCCGACTGAATATCTCTGTTTGGATCCGTTTTATAAACTCCACTCCTGGATTAGGGAAATTCGATACGTGGCAACCTGATTATTCTTGGAGATTTCAACTTCACTTTGACTATCTTGGAAATCGATACACATAAAAACTCCTAAATTCTATTAACATTTTCAACCTCAAACAGCTAGACAACCCTTTTGGGCTGGATTCTTCATAGACCAGATAATAATATTCTAAAGTATTCATTGGTATCCCACGAACTTGATCTCTGCGTCATAAGCCATCCCAACATATCTTCCCCTTACCCTCCATCTCTGTTTGCTGCTAAGAGAAACTTCCGTATGATAAATAGAACCCAACTAATGTACGACATCCAAGCAAACCAAACAACTTCGTTACCTCCTACAGCAGAACAACTTGACAAGTGCTTGCGTTTATTGTTTGACAAACATGCCCAAGTAATCAAATGCAGAGTATCAATTAAAAAGTGCTCTCCATGGAATAGTAGTGTTAGGGACTAGCTTCTCACTGCTAAATAAGAACGCCGTACGTCCGAGAGGATTTGGCTTTCAACCAGCCTCACTATTCATAAGCATATCTATAAAGCTGCTAAGAAGAATGTTACAAACATAGTTCATGAAAAAACAGCCTACTACGGTATTAAGATCACTAAAAGTTCCGGCTGCAAAGAGCACCTGAAGATTACGAACAAGCTATTGTAGATTACGAACAAGCTATTGTCAGGGAACAAATGTATACCACTTCCAACGACCTTCTCTCTGTTCCAAATTCCATATCTGTTTGCAGATTTCTTCCGTGACAAAATACAACTGTGATACAGAATATACACCGCAATCTTTAACAGCATTTGAACCTGTCTCTATGGTTTTGGAACATACAGTTGTGATGAAGTCCGCCCCAAAGTCACGTCGGCTCGATTCCTATTCCAATATCATTGCTGCTTGAGTGCTTAGATTCATATTGCCTTCACTACTTCATTCTTATCCAAGGAAGTCCCATAATTTTTCAAAAAATGTCATTGTTTTAAGCCTATTTTGAAGAAACAGAAACAAGATCCAAACGATTTATAGAGCTACCGACCTGTTTCTAACCTCTCATTCATTTCAAAAACCTTAGAAAAACTGCTCTATCTCTAAATTTTATCTCATCTGAATTCAAATAGTCTTTTTTTAGCAATGTACACTCTACATATTGCCCTCGCGATAGTAGTGAAACTGCCCTTCTGAGAGTAGTTAACGACATTCTCTCTGCTTTGGATAGTGCAAAGATTACAGTTCTCACCCTCCTTGACTTGTCTGCGGTACCTGACACAATAGACCAATATATATTACTACACCGTCTCCAGCATGTATTTCGTATTCATGATACAGCCTTACGATAGTCCCAGCCCTATTTAGTCAACAGGACACAAACTGTGTCCCTAAATGGAAAGCATTGGAGCCCTGTTGACTTATGTTTTGGTGTTTCCACACGGCTCTGTTCTCGTTCCCATCCTCTTCATTCTGTACACTCAGCCCATCTCAAATGTCATAGATCGACATCCGGTGTCTCACTAATTGTGTGGTGATGACACTCATATATATAAATCTAGCTGCCCAGCTGAAGTTCAAGCTATCATCTAAGGCGTAGATAGGTATAATTCCGATGTGAAGTCATGGATGACGCTGCAGATGAATGCTGATAAAATTGAAGCTATCCTGATCACAGTGCAAAGACTTCCTCATTCATATCTTTGATCTCAAACAATAACTATCAGTAATGCCAAACATTAAATTTACAGTTAGTAGGAAACCTAGTTGTCACTCTCGACAGTACGCTATCATTACATCAGCATGTAGTAACCATTTGCAAGTCGGCATATCTGGGGCTGAGACGCATTAGCTCAATCCGCAATCTTCTTTCGGTTGATGATACTAAATACACTTGTGTTTACTTTAGTACATTCAAGACTGGAATATTGTAATTCACTTCTGTCTGGTTCGTCTCAGTATCTCCTATAGAAAATTCAAAAAGTTCAAAGCATGACCGCTCGGAGTATGCTTAGCGTACGAAGAACTGAGCTCACATCCCCTCCCTTGCTCTGTAACCATCACTACCTACCCGTTAGATCGAGAATCGAATAAAATCTGTTCACTATGCTACATTTCGTTGACTGGCTCCAGTCCAATATACCTATCTGACTTCACCCGTTTGTATACCCCATCTAGAAACTTACGCTCCTCTTCTCACACCTATATTCTCATTGTTCCCACCGTTAAAATTAAGTCATAGGGACAAAGATTTTTTTTTGAGAAACAGGACCCAGCTACGTGGAACGAATTTCCTATAGACCTTAGACACGAGGAAAGTGATCTCATTCAAGAGACCTCTTCAAACTCGCCTATTTCGACTACAAGAACAAACTCAAAGACGGAATAATGTTTACTTCCTTAATTATTGTCAGTATGTTTGTGTTTGTAATTTCATGGTGTTTGATTTGCAATATTGTCGTTGTACATGTTTTTATGTTAAATATTGTCAAGTGCCTAGAGCTTCTAAAGATTAATCGCTGTACTAAGTCCACATGATGATGATGATGATGATGATGATGATGATTATTCGCAAGATTATGATTTTTACACCCTGTGGTGTTGTTTTCCCTGTTTGTGAGGAATTACGTATTGCCCCTATGTTGTCATTATTTGTTTTTACAGGTAATCAGCTACATTTTAGAAGATATTTATAACCCACATAAACATTAGTATAGATTACAACGGAAATACAAATATACTCATGTGTTTATTGCTCAAAAGAATACTCGTAGAAATCATTAAGTTTAGGTTGTGTAGGTTTTCTACAACACCAGCAGGAAGCGTAGAAGAATAAAGAAAAGAGCTTCATCTAAATTATTTAAGTTCTGAGTACTCAGACCTTGTTCTCTGAATCTTTCATGCAGGTAAAAGAGCGGCTTTGCTATATTCGTTAGACACTTTAGTTCTTTCTTCAATTCTTCTAGACGTAATGATGTCTTATTCTTTCTTCGTTTGCTTCATTTAGTAATTAAAACATAAAATTACTTCCTGTGAATGCTAAAGAAATAATGAATGTTCCACGAATCAGAATTTCTGATGTTGCAATGCTACTTCATCGTAAATAAAAATTTTTAGGTTGGTACCTGTTTTTAATGTGCAAAATGTTGATATAGTACTTTAAAATAATTTAAAATTAATGGTTCTCAGTCACACACACAAGGAGATCCAGGCGCAAAATCATCCGGTTTAATCAAGCCCGAAATAGTGGTTAAAGCGTCAGCCTTGGAAGCGGGAGGTCGCGGGTTATAACCCCGGCCGAGTCGTACCAAACACTTATAGAAATGGCGCTGACAGGTGCTTCGCCGGGAGCTTAGCATTAAGAGGTTAGTGTTAGACTGGTCGGTCTGGAGTCAGAATAATGTGACTGGGTGGTACATGATGCCCCAATGTTAGATATCACTATTTACTGCCACACTGCAGACATCGTAACAATATGACTAGAGCTGTTAAAGCTACGTTAAAAATAAAAAAATTACACACACACACACACACACACACACACACACACACACACACACACACACACGCCTGTAACAGACGTAATTATGAACGATTTAAATGAGGATAGATTGTCATATTTGTTCTACATCACCGAATATGCACGAAATACAAATGTACTTTAAACTTGGGCAGTTAGTCAGTTGACACTATCAGTTGCGCATGACCGAATGGCCGAAACGCGACTTTTATCCAAAGTCAGTCTGTTGACACCATCACAAGCGTTATGTGCTGAATCTTTTTAAACATTTTATATGGGGAGGGGGTTCAATTTGTGGGGACAAAAAGGTGTGCTGGTTTTTCATAACGCCATTATGCAGCATATTTAAGTAAATATTAGAATACTATACACGCGCAGTCTTCATTTGGCTATTGATAACACTGTGAGGTAAAATATCCCCTATTTGTTCCAGACATACGCAACCTAACATTATAAAAAAGAAAACTAAAGCAACTCCAATTGGAACATCGCTCGGTCATTTCCTTTAAGTCCAGAAATATTTACAGATTTAGTTGTAGGAATAAACATAAACTTGATGGAATTGGTGATTGGCGGACTGCACCACATATGTTGCAACAGAAAAAACAGACATTGTTCCATTGTGACTGGTCTTCTTCCGCCACCACAATGGTTCATGTCAACAAAATTAGTTCTCAATAGCAGTGGAATTTCATGCGAGATTTCTTTGTCGACTTGGCGGAAAAGGCAGAAGATGTTCAGATTGAACCACGCCTTGTTCATCTTATTTTATCGTTTCAATTGGTAATTAAGTGGTAAATTAAGCACCTGTTTGACGTATTTAATGTTATAGCGGATGCTGCTCAGAAGCTAAGCAATTAAAAATTGGACGGTAACGCACATGTATGTTAAAGGTTAAATTCAGTGCATAAATATTGTATTACATGAGCTTCTTCGACGGTAAATATTTTACTTTTGCATGATTTGGCATGATTCATCGAACGACAGAGGAGATAGAACATGTTTTTATGAAGTGCTTTACCCACGGTTCATTCGGGAGTTTTCATTTAATTCCGGCGACTGAACTGTATGACGTCATTGGTGTCAAATGAAAATCTTTTACTGTGATATGGTCTTTTTTTATAACGGAGGTCAGCATTGTATAGTGTGAAGCAGATAATTGTTTCAATGGACAAATATGATATTGGCACAAAACTGTACGCAGTTGATGAGAAATTGTGTTTGGTCTGCAGCCTGATGGACAAATTGGCACAAGCTTACTTTTAAAATTTGATTTTTCTTGCTTTCAGTTATGTAGGTTTAGTAATTTTTCACCTTATTTAAATGATAAATAGAACGTTTGAAAATAGTCTTCTACCTTTGAGCTCACGAATGCTTTGATTCGTAAAGAAACGCTACAAATACTCCTTTTTCGTGATGTCACTGATGGTTATGCAGTACATACTTGCTAGGATAATTTGAACAGCCTCATTTCTTCAGTAAAAAGAGCACAAAAGACACTAGAATAGTAATCTTCATAGAGAACAATGAATTCATCCGTTTTTAAAATAATAAATAAATAAATAAATTAATAATAATAATAATAATAATAATAATAATAATAATAAAAATAAATCTGTCAAGACCTTTTGTAACAATCTAGAAGTTCTTGACTGTCTCTTTAATACGAATCATTCTTTGTGATAAATCATCTATAGTAGTGAGAAGCGAATCTCATTCAGAGAAAGAGAAACGTTTTGAGACAAATTACAATGCTGCTTTTACAATGATAAATAAAGCATAGCTGGTCAAAATGTATTTTGTTTACGAGAGAGAGAGAGAGAGAGAGAGAGAGAGAGAGAGAGAGAAGATTTCAGTTTAAAATTTTCCGGTTTCATTGTACATATTTTGTCATGGTATATTCTTCAGTATCAATTTATTTATAACTAAATGCCTTAGGATCTTACTAACATTGAGTTTTATGAATTCTTTTAAATTACACCGAGAATACGTATCTAATTAATTCAGTTTGCATTTCATCAGTCATCCTCTAAATTTAAGTTCAGATTTTAAAAAGCAAAACAAAACAAGAATGTTCAAGCGAATGAAGGAACAAAAAGACGTAGAAGGAGAGTGAGAGGGTAATGAATGAATGAATGAATGAATGCATGAATGAATGAATGAATGAATGAAAAATGTACAAAAAATGACAAATAAGAACATTACAAAATACATAAATGCACAGCAAACAAAAATAAGGAAGACAATAAATAAATGCTAGTTTTCATCACAAAAGTGACGCTTCGTTTTGCATGGGAATATTTTAATCTATAGTGAAACTAGTAAGCGAAATAAAGTTGTTAAGTGAACATTACAAAACTGACGGATGTTAATTTTCAAGTTAAGTGTTTTATTAGACTGAGCAATTAAGCGATCATCTTCTTACCGTGTTGACTTCGGATGCACGCAACATAGCTGACAATTCGCTAATTTAAGGACTGAGGCAGTAATGCAAGTCTTAATTTTAATTAACCTGCAATATTTGGTATTTTAATTAATCTTATATATATATATATATATATATATATATATATATATATATATATATATATATATATATATATATATATATATATATATATATATATATATATATAGTGTTTTAATTAATCTGTGCTATATGGTGTTTTAATTAACCTGCCATATCTATTGTTTATCACTGTGTCTTTTAGTACACGCTGCAATTTTAAATATAAACAGAATTAGTTTATTGACAAATAAAGATAACTCGCATAGAACGACCGTCGGTTTTGTTGCACGAACGTATTTCATTTTACTGTGATGAACCATTACACAAGTATTTTGGAAACAGTGTCCTTCAAAGGTGAAAATGGAGAGAGAAATGAGTGCCAGATTTGATGGTATATGGAAGTGTGGTCTTCTTTTTACACCTGAAGTTCTGAAAGTAAGCTGACACTGAGAGACATTATTGCCTTTTGAAGCAAATAATGATAATTACTAAAAAGAGTGGGACTTCAACAACGACGTCACGACAAGAACGGTAACTCCACTTTTCTTTATTGAATCTGAGTTGCATTTTCCTAGCGGGGTAGAAATCGATACTTAAAATAGTATTTAAACTAATGTTTGACGTTTAATAAAACAAACTAATTGTTGGATGTGTTTAATGTGATATCTTTAATGATATTTTAGCACAAATTTGGCTTCCTAACATTTGGCCAAGCTTAAACTTGAAGTAGGCCTTCTGCAACAAGGTCTTTTCAAGTCAGCTCAGTCAGTTCAAGAAACTTCATATTAGCATCAGCACCAAAGTCACAAAATTAAACAATGCTGATAAAAATAGTGATTTTCTCTGCCGAGTCTATTTAATAAAAGATTAGTCTAGTAAATAGACTATGACAATATACGGGTGAGAAAGTTTTGTAATCATTTACACAAGGGACATCACTCTAGTAAATAAAGCAGAAATAAGTCTCAGTAATTTAGACTGGCAAAACCATACGACAAGTTACGATACTATGTACTTGTGTTAATTATTATTCCATGTAAAGTAATGAACACTTACTGAATTGTTGTGAGGTAGTCAGTGGGATGTTTCCCGACCTACTGCTACCTATATATGGATAATAATAGACATGAAAAAAAACATTACAGCAAACGGTTCACATATTATGTATTGCCTTAAATTCAGTATTCCCAAGGGCAACCATTCTTATAAGTTTCTTTGAATAGTCTTGTACTTTGCAGATCTGGGAGCTAGAGAAGACTAGCACGGGCGTTAGCAACGCGGGTCCGATTTGGATCATTTTGGCGGGGCCCCCTGGATTTATGCGCACTCCCACCCTCAGTGAGAATGGCATTTGGAAATAAACTTTTAAACAAGTTTTATATGATATTGAACTTAAAAATTTCTTCCATCGCTTTAAATTACTTTCTCTATAAAGATATAGTTTTAAAAATTACTAACGCGCGGGGCCCGATAGAGCTGAGTCGGTTCGATCGGCCTAAGACCAGCCCTGAATAAGACAATTTTACCAATGCATAAAATGATAATCTTTCAAGGACTGAATAACAGACATATCTCAATGTGTAGTTTCGAATAGTTCAAATACTGAATTGAAACAGGTTAATGCTAAGAACAGCACGGTTTCTAATAACCATCACATTTCTATCTTTTTCCATTTTAACACTGTTTTAAATATTTTCTAACAGTTGTTTTAAACAGCTACATTGAACAAATAAAATTATAATATCTTTTCACTGTGTATTCTTTAGTAAATACCTACTATGGGGAGGTAATTTCTTGATAAAAATGGAAGCAACCAAAGAGATATGCAAGATCAATCGCAAAAACTTTGGCATTTTCGGTTCGGCCCGAATAAACTCCGTATGTATACGCCAGATTGATTTCCCAATAAAAAAGGGTAAACAGCACTAAATTCTTACGCAAAAAAGTAGCACGAAGCTACGATGTTTTTTTTTTTTTTAAAACGTCTATGGACTAAATAACAGATCAATTCAACATATTCAAGCTTTAAAATATGTCGTTAACTGAAGCAATTTTTCACTCTTGTAATTGGATAAATACCGTAGGGTTTACAAAAACAGTGACTCAGTATTTTCTCGCTTGATTCCATTCTCCTTCATGAAATAAATTTGAAATGGTTTCCACTGAAAAAGCCGGGTATGCTTTGATTGTCGTCGCCGAGTGCAAATGTTTGCCTCACTTTCTCTTTATTCATACGAAAAGACGCTTGATAGCTCGGTGACATGAAGTACTTCTAAGCAGAAGTATCAGGTTCGGTTCCCATTCCAGGCCTGGCCGGCTACCGTTTTGTTTCTTTGCCCAAGACACTGACTCTCCTCTAACAACAAAACTAATCAAAGCATTGAGAAAAACACACTTTAAGGAAGCTTTAGACCAACCAAGGCCTAGAAGCAAAGTACTTTTAAGCAGGATTAGACAAATTAAACCGGATGTTATCAAGTGTCTTTGGTGCACACCAGTAATCTCTGGTCCACATTTTCATCTGACTATGACGGACCATTTCAAATTGTCAAAAAAATCACGAGAAAAAGAAAACTTATTTGAAATGACATCACGACAGCGAAACCATCTAGCACCAGGGTGATACTGAGTGGCATTTTGGGATACATTCAAATGATATTTTTTTTTTCTTTTATCCAAGGCCCATTATTTCGTCCAAACGGATTTTAGTATATATTACATGGACATACATAATCCCCCGCATAGCAAAATCAGATTTATCTCGGATGTGTGATTCCTTTCGCAAAGGTTTATCCCCTGACACTTTTAATTACAATTAAAAATTATTGAGCAAAATGATTAATATTTTAGACATAGAAAATATTGGGGGATAGTAATAAAATTTGAAATACAAACTGTGTTAGTGTCACAAATATAAGCTTCAAGTGTGGGTGCTATGCTACCCCCCACCAAAAAAAGAATTATATCAATTAATCAATGGTTACTCAAACTTCTAAGCGACAAAAGGATGAATTAAATAATTAATACTAATAAACTTAGATTAAAAATAGTTTACCTCAGTAATCCATGGCTAGCAATATTCCTTGCCACGCAGGGGAAGTATACACAATGAAATGAGAGATTTGCATCGGATTTAAGATTCTAACTTTCCAACTTGGTATGTAAATGTTGAGGAGCTTTGCAACGCCCAATGCCTAGCAATCCTTAATTGCATTATTACACTAGTGTTTGCGATGTCAACAGGCTTTTGTTGAACTGTAGACGTCCATGAAATCGACTTCTCTTTACGATGTTTAACATATGGCATTTGTTTGACAAATTACTTGAGCAGGTCAAGCGAAAAGGATTATGACCCGAAAGTCATCGATCGATCTTGTTTGTATTTAATACCCTAATTCCTTTTGAAACAGATGGAGATTTCTTGCGGTAAGAACCCTGGAATACTTTTTTTTATTATTAGATGGATTTCATAAGACAACTTCGTTTTCCTTTCCTGCATGGATTATTTCCCTTAATTTAATATATTTTTAAAAAAATCGTATACAAACAAGAGGAACAACTGTGTATCTTGAGGAAAAAAGCTTCGTGTTTGTGGCTGTGAAAAAAAAATGTTGTTATGGGGTTTAACGCCATTTTTCTGCACAAGATAGGCTATAAATGGCGGCCAGTATAAATGGTGGAGGAAAAACCCGGGAAAACTTCGGAAAGAACCACCGACCCACGAGAAGCTACTGGCGAGATTTCTCACATACCCACATTGGCCTAGCCCGAGACTCGAACCCACGCAGAGAGAGGTGAGATGGCAGTGATCCGTAACGGTGAGCACTTTAGACGACTAGGCCACTGGGGGACCCGTGTAAAAATGTGAAAAAAACTTGAAATCATTTGGTTTAAAACTTTTCAGGATGTAGGATATACTGTTACTGAGTTGACATTAAGTAAGGAAACTGGTCAAATATTTTTGTGACCCATGATTTGATCTTTATAAAGCGTCTTATTTATTCATATTCCATACAAATGAAAATACTTGATTTATAAACCAGGTGGATAAATCACATTGTAGTTCAGACAGATAGCATTATGTTGTTTTTATGTCTAACCATTATGATGGCATGTAAGCTCTACTAATTGCATTGAAACAAAATTGCACATGGTACACACATATTGCAGAATAATGCAACATCTAGATTTTCACACATTCTTAGAACTAATTACATGTTTTAATTCATTTATCACGGTCTTGAGAGTCTCTCAAATTGCATCACATGTGAAATTTATCTTAATTTTTCATCTGAGACAAAGAAATCAGTAGATATATCCATCTATCTATCCATCCATCCATACGTACGTACGTACGTACTTATACATACACATACATATACATACATACATGCATACATATATACATATAGACATACATACATTCAGAACATAGCGTTAATATTAACATAACATAACATAACACATCATACCAATAATTGACATATCGCTAGAGCAGAGATAACCACACCTACTCATTTGCATTGCATATAATATCAAATCAAATTTAATGATGTTAAAACTTACCCCATGTTAATTTTTTTTCATTACATACTAAATATTACATGAAAATTTAAAAAAAAATATTGAAGTCATGACAACTTGAATTTGCATATAATATATGGTGGCAGTCGGTTAGGTGATAATTTGAATTAGTATATGATATGTAATGCCAAAAGGTTGTGTGAGAATCGTGCAATAAGTTTTGCTTTCCCCTAATTTTATTGAACTTATGACGTATCCTTGACCTCGATAACCAAACTTAACATCTAATAGAATTAACTACATATGGGTGACATAGCCATGTTGAAATCTGGCAGAATTAACTGTATACGGGTGACTTACCCATGTTGAAATCTGGCAGGTTTGAACATGGGTACGTCACCCATGTACAATTAATTAATTGTATATGGGTGACTTACCATTGTTAAAATCCGACAGATTTAACTGTATATGGGTGACATACTCATGTTCAAATCTGACAAAATTAATTGTATATGGTGACGTACCCATGTTCAAACCTTGCGGAGTTAACTGTATATGGGTGATCTGCAGATGTTGTGAATTAAAGAAACATCATATGCAAAAGGACTTAAAACCATTAAAATCTCATTCCGATTGCAAATAGAACTATAGCTCAAAAGATGAATTCACTTTACCAGAATCTGAAGAGTTCCTGTCAACATCTCACACATAGCTTTAATTATTGCTTTTTTCTAAGCTCATAAGAGAAGCAGCTAAAAAAAGAAAACAAATAGAAAGTCAAACACGTGTCGTTTGCCATGTTGTTGGCACATGGGTTGTGCTTTAATATGCAAGGTTTTATTAACTGAAAGCTGTTATTCACATACTTTACTTTTCCTGGAAGACTTCGTCCCAAACGTAGAAAACATTCAACATAAACACTATAACCGTTTATCGAAAATAATAATCTATCGCTTGGTAGAGTGAATTTTCCGACCAATTTTCAATTATTTGAATTAATCCTCACCTCACACGACTGGAATAAAAAATTTGTGGCTGTTTCATGCCAGGTGAAAAAGCCTCTCCCCCCCCCCCCAGTTCGTGAGTAGGCTTTTATTACATTTGCCAAACAAATATACGTAGCATATTAACAAGCTGGGGACAGCGATACAGAGAAGAGACCTTACAGCGGTCGATAAAGCCCTACAAATAAATGTACTTGTGTAGTTATTTGCTACTAATTTACTCTGAAGGTATTAAGAAAGGATATTAAAAATATGGTGATTATGGCAAAACTTATCAGCAGTTTCAAAGAAGAGGTTGTATTTTCTATTTTATTTGGCAATGTTAGACTCTGCTAGTTTTGAGGGAAGAGAAATATTTTCCATCCATGAGAGAAAGAGAGAGAGAGAGAGAGAGAGAGAGAGAGAGAGAGAGAGAGAGAGAGAGAGAGAGAGGAAGACTTGCTGCAGTTGTAAACTTTCCGCTGCTCGCGCTTCTGCACCTCTCCAATTCTCTTCCGTTCCAATTTAATAGAAATAATTACTCGTCAATCACTTTCAGATAACACTAATTTTAACTCTCTAGCTTAAATTTCAAATTTGATTATTGGGTTTTGAAAGGGCAAACGTCATGCATTTTAAGCTAGTTCGTGATTTAATGTACTTTCCAGGAGAAATAAATTTGATAATTCACTGTGAATTATCGATTTTTTTTTTCATTCAAGACATTTTTGCGGTGGATATCGATGACATTGTAAAAAAAACCCATTTCACCCGCCATGTTCTCCATCGCTTGGTGCAGTGGTAGCAAGATGGCTTGCCATGGAAGAATACCATGTTCGAATTCTACTGTGAATACATATTGTTTTTCAAACTATGTGCTTTCTGACAATGAATTAAGAAAGAGAATTATGTTACTGCTTATATTTCCTGCGCAAATGTACACAAAACATAGCAGAGCATTAACACTAAACAGCAGGGACTGCCGTAAGAAATCTGCTTCTTCACTCCGTTATACACTTTGGTAGCGAACACGTTTTGGTATCAAATAAAACAATTTCTTTTTCAGAGTAAACAACTGATATAATTTATTTTATAGGTGAAAAATCAAGTATTTACATCTGCTCGGTGAAATATATATGTCATTCACTGGATACAATTTATTATCCTCCATTTATTTTTACTTGCCTTTACCCCCAATCTGAATAAAATTTATTTTTTGAAAAATCATTTATTTACAAAAGATGCCATCTAAACGGAATATCCAAGGATACTCAATACAGTATGTATTTTACTTTTGGTAGAATAAAACCATTTGACAAATCCGTGTCAAAAGAAGAAACAAGTTGCACAAAACGCTAAATATGATATCCAAGAGAAAAACTTCTTGACTCCTACATGTCTGAAGGACGGGGGGTGGGGGTGGGGGTGGATCTACAAATAAACAAACAAACAAACAAACAAGAAAAAAGAAAATAGAAAAAAGAAAGAAGATCCCCCCCCCCAAAAAAAAGGTCTTCAAACGTGTAAACCAAATGTCTATTTTTACTGTAGTTGGTCCAACTGAGAATCAAAATGTTTTGATTTAATTCCAGGCAGGGAACACAGAACAAATATAGGGAAAAAAGAATTTGAAGAAAATATTTTTGGAAATGTGATATTAATTATTACTTCCTTCATTTTATGCTGAATGTTATCCAGACCAGGTTCTTAGGAAGAAAAATAACGGAACATTCTCGCTCAAGTTTTTTCGAAAATTACACAACGAGATAAGCGTGGAGTATAATTTTTAAGGACAAGGTTGATATTGTATGTGTACACAAAATACAGCTCATTATCGGTGGAAAACGTAATTGACATAGACACTAAAATAAAAGAAAACAAAGAAAAATAAAACGAAAAAGGCAAAAGAAAAGAAAATGAATTTGTGATGATTGATTTATACAAAATATTGACACAGATGAATTTAATTTTACGTCCAGGACTCTAGTAACTAATCTTTGATGATATACTTCATAATACCCACTTCCTGTGGCTTTATTAGATTAAAATACCTCATAATTCAAAAAGTGGAGAAGATTACTTGTCTTTAACTGATGAATAAATCGGCAAGAACTCATAGAAAGCAATGGGATTTTCACTAGCCATGCGAAATCTATCAATAGAAGAACTCATAGAATACAATGATTTTCGTTAGTCCTGCGTAATCTATCAAACAAAAGAACTCATAGAAAGCAATGTGATTTTCGTTAGTCCTGCGTAATCTATCAAACAAAAGAACTCATAGAAAGCAATGTAATTTTCATTAGTCTTGAGTAATCTTTCAATGGAAGAACTCGTAGAAAGTAATGTGATTTTCACAAGCCATGCGAAATCTATCACCAAAAGAACTCGTAGAAAGCAACGTGATTTATAATTAGTCTTGCGTAATCTATCAACAAAAGAACTCATTGGCCAAAGCAACGTGATTTTCACCAGTCCTGTGTAATCTATCAACAGAAGAACTGATAGAAAGCAATGTAATTTTCATTAGTCCTGCGTAATCTATCAGTAGAAGAACTCGTAGAAAACAGTGTGATTCTCAATAGTCCACAGTAATCTATCAATAGAAGAAGTGAGAGAAAGGAATGTGATTTTCACTAGTCCTGCGTAATATATCAATAGAAGAACTCATAGAAAGCAGAGTGATTATCATTAGTCCTGCGTAATCTAGCAATATGCTCTACATCAAGGATAAAGTGACCAGAACGAAAGTATTGCTTTTGCAAATTGCAGCCTTCAATCTACGATGCAGGAAAGTTGATTAATTAAAACAATGATTAATTGGAACACTAGGTTTCGAAAGCGAGCTACAAAATGATGTATATAACATCATTTAAAATGTTTAACTCATTAAGACACCCAAGTCATTGACGCCAGAAAAATGATAGCTTCATTATTTGTAAAAGTGTTTCGTTTCATAAAAAAATAAAATGTTTGTACTTGGATGGTTGGTTGGTTAGTGGGGAGGAAGTGTAAGGTATTGTTCCTGGTGTAATTCAAATCTCATACTCCACGGTTTTGATTTCATTCTTACTATATGTAGATGTGTAATCTCAGAATTACCGCTCCATGTTGTGATCCGATTTCATTTACTACTAATGTTAATATATCGTTGTCCATATTTTATCTTTTCCCTCTTGTTAAGTGATGGGATTAGGGTGGTAGATACGATTGTAGGATTTGTTGTTAAACCTCACCTGCAACAACCTAAAGTAACGAGATCAATGACAATAACGCGAAAACTATGTTGCGCCATTTCATGATGCAAGTGAGAGGGAACCAATGGAAGAAATAAAGAAGATAACCATGTCAAAATGATGCAATTAAACGGCAAATTTCAAAGTCAAATATGGGTCTAAACTAAACAAAGATTTGCCGGGAAACATCAGAAATAAAACCGCTGCCTGATCTTGATGTCCTTAACATACAGATGATGTGTACGGGGTTTTTTTGGTAGATAAAAAAAGAAATATTTCTCTTGTGAAATGGAATTATTGTCGAGTAGATTTTCTTTCCAATACATGTCCTTCAATGCAAAAATCCTCATTTGCACCGTTTTATTTCTTCATTCGGTGTCAATGCCATTAACGGCTGCCTTACTACATAGATAGAAAGAACTTCCGAAATTTTACAATAGATTTTGGACAACGACTTTTTACAAATTTATATTGTACATATGATGCTTTAAGTTGTGTATTTTGTCTATAATGGAATGTCCCCCTTTACATCAACTTCATTGACTTCAAGAAGGCATTTGACAGACTTCATCGCGATAGTCTATGGAAGAGTCTTAGAACCTATTAAATATCACTTAAGATAGTTAACTCATTATGAAGTTTTACGAGCCCTTCGAATGCAGCGTTATCCTTAACAACACTCTTATCGACTCATTCAAAGTGAAGTCTGGTGTTAGGCAAGGTTGCGTCCTCTCTCCTATTCTGTTCCTCGTCACCATCTACTGGATAATGCGTCAAACAACATCTGACCATGCCAGAGGGATTCAGTGGACACTTTTTCCACACCTTGAAAATATGGACATTGCTGATGATCTGGCTGTCATTTCATCAAGGCAGTCTCATCTTCAAGAACGGATATCCAAGGTAGCCCTCAAATGGACACCAGCTGGTAGGCGCAAATGCGGAAGGCAAAATATAACATGCCGAAGAAAAGTGATGACCGAACTGGAGGAGATAGGACTTTCCTTGGGCGAGGCACAAACCATTGCTCAAGATAGACCTAGATGGCGAAATATTGTTGCAGCCTTATGTCCCAGACGGGACGAAGAGGACTCACTACTACTACTACTACTACTACTACTACTACTACTACTACTTGTACTACTACTATAATAGGAAGCTGTGGTGGGTCAGTGTTCATGCTGTACCTTCAGACCAGCCTGGGTCAGCTACCGTGGTGAGTAACTGAGAAAGGCTCTGTACTCCCATTGAGTCAGAACAAGCATGAAACAAATCTAAAATTAATAATGACGACAGCGATGATAAGCCTATGAGTATGAAACAATGAATTATTACAAGTATTCAAATTGTATTGCCTAGAGCTAGGAGGGGCTAAACAAATGTAAATTTGGTAATGAGAGAACGAATGTATTTTCTTAACAGACAACAGTCGCAATATTTCGTTGTAACGTTAACATATAGACTTGTTTAATATACATCGGGATGCGAGATAAATCTTCTTAAAAACAGACCTAATGGGAACCAGGTAAAGAATCTCAAGTTAATAGTTTCGGAATGGCTAACATATTAGTCAATAATAATAAAAATAATAATGATAATAATAATAATAATAATTTCTAAACATATCCTTTAAATGGGAAATTATGTTGATATTGAAAGAAACAATGTTAATGCGGAGAGAATTTTGGGGGAATTTATACGTGCTCACCACTTGCCTATATTTTCAAATCTACAATAGTAGAGAATCATAACCTATAAGACATTTTTTAATCGAAAATACCAGTAGCTTACATGCAACGAATACACAACTTTGACAAATTCAGCCCCACCCCTAAACCTGTCAATCAGTAGAGGAATAAGTATAGAAATTGTTTATCTCTGGTAGGTGATATTGACTGATTCCAATCTATATCAGAATTTGTGTAAGCCAGATGGTAATAAATAAAAGAAAAAGAAATTGAAGTAAGGATGGATGTTACATTTATCGTACAAAAGAGATTGTGTACAGAATATGATTGGAACGAAATTGAACTTTCGTGTTTATCAGCAATGTTAAGAATGTTCCATCCTTAGACAGCCATACGACGAACAAACTCCTGACAGAAAAAGTAATTTACGCACTAATTACACTATTTTAGCTTAGCAAACATCATGGCCTCTAAATTACCGATTTCAGCAGTACTGTCATTTTATTTATGGAGTATATGATGACGGAAAATTCCAGCGATAAACAGTTAGGAAGTTTGTCTGGAAATGAACTAGCGAGTTACAAATTTTGTAATGGTTGCAATAAATAAATAAATAAATTTATTGTATACTTAAGTGTGAAAAATATAGACTTATTGGCGAAATATTTTTCATATTTGTTTTCTTTCCTGTATTTTCACATGTGAAAAATATATCCTTGTATTTTCACATGTGAATAATAAAATAACCCATCATGCTATGCGATGCTTGATTGTGTATGCCTACAAAAGTTGTACCTACAACAACAAAAACGAGTACTTTGTGAGCTAGAACAAATAAATAGAAACTACCTTACATTCAGACATGGAAGTTAATATCATTAATCCTGGCTTGCAAAGGATGTGACGTCAAAGATGTTTCTATACAGCGATCAAATAAGTGATGACGTCGTGCTATAGTTCTTTGTCAAAAACGTCGCCAAGTGCAGCCTTTAATGTGCTAGACATCGCCGCTCTTAATTGCGATTGTTTTTGCAAGAGACAGAATGTTTTAATACAAACTGAGAAGTGTAAAATAGAGAGCATGGGTGATAATATTTCTGCAAGAGAAAGTTTCCATTTTTGGAGAACGAAGGAGATGGAGTATCTGGAAAAATTGTGCCCGCCTCGTAAAACGGCGTTAGTAAAATCACCGTCCAACGGAGATATGGGTATGGAACTGTTGTTACCAAACATAGATTACCCCACACAGCTGCAAAGTCAGACCCCGAGTCCTGCTAATTTAACTCCTCTTAGTATCGGAGAAGGAGACAACTGCGGTGTGGTCACCATAAACCCCGTTGTAAAATTAATTTGGACTGGAGTCACATTTGTTGTCATTTGCTTACTGATCTTAATGCTTATCATCGACTGGATATTTCCGGATTTGTTTCTACACCAAAAATGCCAGATTAACTGCACTGATTATTTCCTCTCCAAGGATGTGTGGATTCGCTTGTTTGACTTACTTCTTCCAACCACAGTGCCACTGGATGAATTTGAACTGTAACATCCCTGTCAGCGCAGCTACAAAATGCATTCCTTAAATCTGTTAGAATATAATCTTTTGAAACATTTACAGCTTATGCTTGCAACGTTATTGCATGAACGTTACAATGAATTTGTGGTTCTTTCACTCTAATCGCACTACTAAAGCATTGATTCATAATTTATTTTAAAGAATATTACTGTGGACTTATAAATAGCTAATATTAATATTTTAATATGTTTGAATTTTTCTAATGCATATTTTGTACATTTTGTACAGTTTTACATCCTTTTTAAGAATATACTGCAATTAAAAGGACTATTACAGTATGCAGTTTCTGTCTTTCTCACGTTTTGTTTCATTAAAAGCTTGCATGCATTTGGCCATACGCAGCGACAAAAAACATTTGTTGATCGATATGAAATTTATGTAGAAAGAAAATCAACTAAACCATATCTTTTAAGCAAAATGTTTTTTCTTCCTGCTTTTGATACCATCCCACTTTCTACTTTGGTCCTGGATTCTAATTTTATTCTTTCTTATAATAACAATCACAACATTTAATTGCAAAAATCAGGACTCGAAGAAAAACTTCTGCAAAAAATTCATATCCAAACAATTATTTTTGACAGTATTGGGCATGCCAGATACCATACAAATACTCTCTAACACAATATACAACGCACAACAAGTTTTGCAACACTTGGAATAATGATATAAACAGAACATGTTTGAGTTAAGTTATTTAAAAGGCAAACTATGTTTGTTTTTCTTCAGTCATTATATTTATGCAATATACAATGCAAGGTTTAATTTTTGACCTATCTCACCTTCAATATATGAAAGGTTTTACTTATACTTCAATCACATGGTACTACTTTTAGTCCATAACAGTTGTAATTTCCAATGTTTTACTCTTAAACTACCTTTTAAAAACGTATTACATTCCTTTTCTTTCACCCATCTAGCTTTTCAACATGCTGAACTTCTGGTCACTCTAAGTGAAAATATGCTTATCTTTCGTGTGTTATAAAGACCAGCGTATTTAAATAGATGTAAATTGCAAAATAAAATGTGAAAATGGAAAAGAAATTTTAAAAAAATTATTATAACCAGTGAATAAGATAAAGTTGGAAACGTTTTCTCACAATACATTTTTTTTTAGCTTTATAACACACCTGTATTTAACACAAATTGATGAAGGCAGAACGGTGATTACAACACACCTGGATTTAACAAAATTCATAAAGGCAGCACGGTGATACTCTACAACACACCTGTATTTAACACAATTCGTAAAGGTAGCATGGTGATTACTCTACAACACACCTGTATTTAACACAATTCGTAAAGGCAGCACGGTGATACTCTACAACACACCTGTATTTAACACAATTCGTAAAGGTAGCATGGTGATTACTCTAGAACACACCTGTATTTAACACAATTCGTAAAGGTAGCATGGTGATTACTCTACAACACACCTGTATTTCATACAATCCATAAAAGTAGCGTGGTGGTTACTTTATAACACAGACACATTTAATACAATTCATAAAGTCAGCTTGGTGATTTCTTTGTAACACACGTATATTTAATATAATTATAAAGGCAGCTTGGTGGTTACTTAAGTCTACAACATTCGACTACAATATTTACTAAAGGAAAACAAACAGTATGGTCATTGCAAGAATATCTTTAAACTTATTAAAGAATGCGGCGGAGTCATTCGTATTTACTCTTTATAAACAATTCTAAAAAATCTTAAAATATTTCAAAAGTAGTGTCTGTAGTAAACGATTTTGCACCTTCCACATAAAACTCTAGGCTCGAGCGTGTGTGTGTGTAAGACAATACGCGCGAGCAAACTCACTTCCAGGTAATGAAGTACTTCCATCCATGCATCCGTCCGTACATTCAGCCATATAAACACGGAGACACAAATCCATCCATCCATCCGACCGTCCGACCGTCCATGCATACACACATCAACATTCCCTCTAATATTTTCCTCTGTGCGCGGAATTTTGAAACTGCTGCGCGGCATATGAATTTGCTACCAAAACTTGTGCGCGGAATTTTGAAACTGCTGCGCGGCATTTTCTAATGAGCTGCGCCGCCGCGCAGCCGCGCACCTTAGAGGGAACATTGACATACATAAACTACTGTTAAACCATCTATGCATGCATGATGCATATAGTATACTATATTAATGACAATATGCTGCCGTTGCCTTTAATTATGAAAAAGATACGTCTTCCAACTATGTTATTTGAAATGATGTAATCAACATGCCATTTATTTCTGATTATTCTTATGTAATGCTTTGTCACACATTGTTAAAGCTACGTTAAAAATCCAAAATCACACACACACACACACACACACACACACACACACACACACACACACACACACACACATTTATTTTCTTTATACAAACGATGATAATTGCTTGCTCAAAATTTCGTGAATTCGCACCTGTGAATGCATATGGCAAACCAACTTAATCTTAAAATACTATTGATGTGCTTAACCATTTCTCGTAAAATATAAAATTTATTTTGGAATGCGTTTGCTACTTATTAGTTTGTATTTGAAGGTGGAAAGGATGTACATAACAATGACATTTTCACACTAAAGCCGTCAGACTGGAAAAAAAATAAATTATATCCCAATCATAATCAATTGAATTTAGAGCATTACCTACTTCCAGAAATATTACCAGCGCTGTAGTTTTGTCCAGGTACAGGTTAAAGTACACACCCATATTCAAATTGTTTTATAAAATGACATGATTTATAGCAGAATGACCCTTCTCCATGCATAAAAAAAAAAAAAAAAAAAATTCACCCAAATGTTGGCAAAAATCCACAATTTAAAATCTTAAAAGCTTCACTGCATGTGAAATCCATTTTTTAATAAGACCAGAAGATCAATCCAATTTCATTTTCTTTCCAAATATTTTGTTTAGTTGCAACCTAGCATTAATTACATGTACCTAAATATCATAATCTAACTGTAAGAGATGCATAAATACTAAGATCTGAATTGTTCCGATTTTGTAAAAAATGTTTAAATCTCTAGGATGCTTAAGTTAGGTATTGCCATTGTATACCCGGCCTTCCATTGCTGATATAAAATTAATATTCAGAATGAAATCTAACCGCTATTTAGCCATATTTTAACGCCGTTTCATGTAACATATAAAATATTGATGATCAAACCAAAAAGATGCACCTTAAGGTATCTATCTACAAACATGCCTGTAAACGTATCTACCTATCTACACACCTCCTATCTATCAGCACACCTACTACCTACCTACCTACACACCTACTACCACCTACCTACATACACACCTACTACCTACCTACATGCATACCTACTACCTACATACCTACATACCTACTACCTACATACATACCTACTACCTACCTACATAAATACCTACTACCTACCTACCTACACACCTACTACCTACCTACATACACACCTACTACCTACATACATACACACCTACTACCTACCTACATATATACCTACTACCTACCTATATACATACCTACTACCTACCTACCTACACAACTACTACCTACCTACCTACACACCTACTACCTACCTACCTACATACCTACTACCTACCTACATACACACCTATATACCTACTACCTACCTATATACATACCTACTACCTACCTACCTACACACCTACTACCTACCGACCTACACACCTACTACCTACCTACCTACACACCTACTACCTAACTACCTACACACCTACTATCTACCTACCTACGTACCTACTACCTACCTACATACACATCTACTACCTACCTACATACATACCTACTACCTACCTACCTACATACCTACTACCTACCTACCTACATACCTACTACCTACCTACCTACATACCTACTACCTACCTACATACATACCTACTACCTACCTACTACCTACTACCTACTACATATACACCTACTACCTACCTACATACCTACTACCTACCTACCTACACACCTACTACCTACCTAACTACATTCCTACTACCTACCTAACTACTCACCTACTACCTACCTATCTGTACACCGACTACCTACCTACCTACACACCTACTAACTACCTACACATCTACCATCTACCTACCTACTCATCCATCACCTACCTACCTACTTACTTCCTAACTATCTGCACACATACTACCTACCTACCTACACACCTACCATCTACCGATCTGCACACCTACTACCTACCAATCTGCACACCTACTACCAACCTATCTGCATACCTACAACCTATTACCTACCTACACATCTACTACCTACCTATCTGCATACATATTACCTACCCACCAACCTACACAACTACTACCTATCTAAATATACATCTACTACCTACCTACCCACCTACTCAACTGAGCTGAAAGAAACGAGGAAAACAATGCTTTTGTAAACCGTTAAACATTTCCTTTAGTCAAACCGGACGGACGTTACAATTTTCGGAACAAAAAGTGTTCTTTTTTTCGTGAATCAAAATTTGGAAAAAACCTGATTCGTATTCATAGTACCGTCTAAGCATGGTGACTATACTAAACTATATCCAGCAGCTGTGAGACTTGCTGTTAAAGGACAAACCCCAATCCGAGTTGAAGGACAGACTAAAATTGATCGTATCCGTGAACTTTACTAGCACTTGTGCTTTGATCTGGCATCTGTTGGAGATTGACATAATCTCCTAAAAGCATTTACAGAGATTTTGTAAATGTTAACAAATGGAACATAAATGTATATCTACTCTTATGTTGGTTAAAATCCTGTTTCAACACTCTTCACAGTCAACACGAAAGGCCACTCCATCGTCGTGAGACTATGAAGTGCTTTTGACATATTCTGAATTTTATGGTGTTTTTGTACAGACTGTGAATATATTGAGTGTTATCTAACACATCCCACCGAAATTCTCATCTCGTACACATTAAGTTTGGAAAGGCTTAGTTTGTATACGAAGTAGTATACTAACGTGGGGGAGGGGGGCGTGGCAGTTGCACCGGGCGCCAGAGGTCTTGGGGCGCCAAAACAGCAGGTCCCAGAGGTCTTGCAGCGCCAAAACCCATTTGAGCTATCATCATCGCTCCGGGCGCCATTTACCCTTAGTACGACGCTGTGTATAAACCAAGACCTTTTCTGTAAAAACGAATTACATTTGAGTGATCGTTCCTATTGCCCACACAAAAACAGAATTGCACCTAGAATCTTACCAGGTTAGGTGGGGAAGGTATAGAATTGAAATGTTCCCTCCAACCGAATGTTTCTTTTGTTTCCTATGAAAGAAGGATTGTTTCATAAAATAACATGGAATATATTGACAGCTAATGTAATAACAAAATTTCCTTGTAATGTGGCGACATAAACTTTTTAAAAACAAATATCCTAGCTCCCCCACCCTAAAACAAATGGACAGTGCGTTAAAAGTAAAGCAAACAAAAACAAAATTATTTAAAACAAGATCTAATATTCTCAATAGATCATAAAGGCCAAACATGACGTTTTAAAGTAAATAAGTGCATAAATAACACTAGACAATCAAATGTAAGCAACTACTACTAATGCTGAATCGATTACCTACTTGTGGTGGCAGCCTTTGTGAGGACAGAATCGCATACAATTCATAAAACGTCCCAGTAGTTCCATTAACAATGCTTCGACAAAAAGATAATTATCGTTCTGCCCGTATGAAGTACCCACTATACTGTTGCAGACCCTCGTTAGATCCTTTGTCATGTTATTAGTAGTATTATATATGCACTGAGGTATAGCGTTGAAGAGTCCCTTGGTTCAAGGTAAATCTTGCGCAACAACCCATCCACACACACACACACACACACACACACACACACACACACACACACGAAGTTACGTCAATTAAACAACTTGAATTTGTGTTTTGAATACATGACAATCGGTTGATTTCAACTGTGTTGTTGTTGTAGGGTTAACGCCATTTTTCAGTACAAGATAGGCTATACATGGCGGCCAGTATAAATGGTGGAGGAAGAACCCGGGAAAACCCCGGAAAGAACCACCGACCCACGAGAAGCTACTGGCATGCTTTCTCACGTAACCACACTGGCCGAACCCGAGACTCGAACCCACGCAGGCAGAGGTGAGATGGCAATGATCCGTAACGGTGAGCGCTTTAGACCACTCGGCCACTCGGAGCCCCGATTTCTACTGTGGATCTCTTGGTAATGCAGTGTCAAAAGAGATGCATTTTTTGTCTTTCTCTCGAAGCATGGGCGAGAGACAAATCTAATTTTTCAACTGCTTTTTCGCTGTTCGCACAAGTGTCAACGCTAAGTTTTTACATTTACCGCCATATATCTGAAACTTTTGTATATACAACAACAAAAATGAAATTCAAATGAATGGATTTATCTTGATGAGTTCTACTCATCTCTGGGTAAAATAGGTAAGAGTGACCTACATTTTACGCTCTGTTGATTATGCCTCGTGTTGGGGGCGTCTACTTGTTATATGGCGGTTTGATTTGGTTATTAATTAATGAATGGAAGAACAGAGATCTGAGCAGAGATATAAAATAGAACAACACAAACACCCGTATGTAAAATATAACAATTTAATCAATTACATAAACAAAATGAAATTGAACATGACATTTGAATGATTCTCTTTCTCATAGAAATAAAATTACCAAATTTATAAGAAATACAATTAGCCATTCTGCTATATCGATAAAACAAATTTCATCATAGAATCGAGTGAACTATCGAACTTATTTTTGCACAGCATGCCTGCATAACCTGGTTGTTTCCGGTCCTCTTCAAAGTCAACGTTAGTGACAGATTAGAGTCGCCGTATTCCTTTTTCTCTTCTCTCTATCTCTCCAGCCTCTTCGGGTCATCAACCGTAACTTAGTTGTCTTCAGTCTTTTCCGCAATAAATGCATAAATACGCAACCTACGGTTTTTCTTCTAGGATCGAACAATAGTCTCCACTCTTGCTACGTCAGATATCGTCTTATTGTAATTCAGCAGAACTAAAGCCAATATCGCTCTGTTCGCAGATGATACACACGACGCTATTTACCATAAAAGTAATGTCTTACCTAGCAGATAGCCGCATTCCTAAATGGAACCATGACATAACTAGATATGTTTAATAAATAGTGCTACGCCCACGTGGGATATAAATTACTAACTGGACAAAGTTGGTCAGCAAGCGCCGATTTCTTGATCAAAAATGTTCAAAACTTATTTACACAAATGAATTAATGGACTCAACGTCTTAACTACATTACTTGCTTACTAGCAATTCAATGGTATAACATTTCCAGACACAGTGAAATCAATTCATAGTCTACATGATTCATATCATTAAAGACAGATGAATTCACCCCTTGTCACAATTCATATTATACGTAATGCATGAAATCCATAGGATACATGATTCCTATTACATACCACGGAGTAAATTCTAACAAATTCGTATCAATGTAATATTGTAAGACATTCAGAACACATGAGACATATAAAATTCAAAACAAAGAATGCAAAGAATTAACTTCCGAACTCAAGAAAAATTGACGTATGCATTTAAAACGAATACATGCAACAAATATTTACAAACTTGTATCAATGAATATATTTTATGCGATTGGGACAAACCTTGCGTTCCCAGAAACTAGTTTTCTTTTCTATGAAGCCAAATCTCGCTTTCCGTGTACCTCAACTTCCGACACCCGTGCCTTGGACAATTTATAACGGTAGAACACTTTCTACATCACCGGAGTCAAGAACGTTCCCTTCCGCAGAAAAACCTGGGCTAATTTCACGAGCGAAATTACTTAAAACATTACGTCTGGGAAACACACGCCCCTCATTTAGCATAGCCAATCAGGATTAACTTTATCTTACTACCAAAAATTTAACACGTCCATCGAAGTTAGAATATTTCTGTCTATTCCGTCTTTATTAATATCTATTTCTGGTCAACAATAGTTGAACCCTTTAAGATGAACCCCGACTGACCCGTGAACGCGTTCATTAGAACAAATGTCGTTCCAACCGGGGAAAATTAACTTGATTATATAATCAACCGGACCTAAAATAGATTATATTCGAAATTTCGTTTATTCCGAGTATATTACAAACTTGTTATATTGGATTCTGATGTCGAGAAAGACGCATTTAGTTGCACATTTAATGGTGATGATCGCCCTAATATTACAGTTTTCGGAGGTGGTTCTTCGTAGTTTTCTTGAATATATTTAGACAACGCCAGTCGTATTTAGTACCTTAGTATATACGTAAGTGTATACACAAAGACAGTTTATGGCCTAACACTAAAATAGAGCTGCCTGTTTGTTTCTATTGGAATGAGTGGTAACACGTGTCAGAATAGGGCAAGGTGTTATTGCTGACAGTCTGAGTGAGGACTGCTTCAGTAACGGAACAGATTTACCAGCAAATGATCTTTCCCACGTTTTAATTGTATACTTTTCGACATATGTAACATGTAATATTTATAAACTTACTTAGATCTTGGAGAAGGTAGACATAAGGCCGAAGTAAGAAGACAGATTTTTATAAACCATTGCTTCTGTGTTAAGTGTGTGATCTTCAAAAACGGCTGAAACAGAATGTTGTGATGGTGTGTAAACGTGCCTGATTGATGGGTCACATCCGTGTACTATTACAGATTATTATAATTTATCGGTAGAGTTTATTATAATATCACAGTGAAGTGAAAACCTTCTCGACAAATTCATCTTGGCAAAATGTATAAATTGTTTTCTTCTGTAATTTTTTTGTGAGCAAATAGATAAAGAAAGGAAGAATGACTTAAGAAGAAAAACGCTGAACGATACATATGCTTAGACAAACATTCAGAAAGATGGATACAAAGGGAGATAAATAGACTGACCCATATATATTGCGATTTTTATTAGCAAGGTAGCTGTAACATATTTGTTCTTCTACTTACATAAGATTTAAAATTTCAGCTGAGTCACAAAACAAGTATCATGAATAGATACTATCTTTTTTGACTTAGAACAGTTAAGATATATTTTTAAAGCTGAGTTTAAGAACAGCTTTTGTAAAAGTTTAGTGAGAGTCGCCTACTGATGTATTCATATATATGTGCATTGATTAACAAAAATATTGCTGAGTTTGAAAGTGCGTTATTAAATTTGTTTTATATGTATGCGGATTTTTATATTTCGACACAGTCTCGTTTATAAAAAAATCATCTCAATCATTTTGCTGGAATAATATGTGTGAAAATAGATATGAGAAATAAAAGTTATTGCTTAGTTTTAGAGTAATTAACTCTCCATGAATCTTGAAATGCATAAGCCTGCAAAAAATAAATCCAGATATGGTTGCAATGTTAAGAAAGAAACATATCAAGAGAAACACGTGATCTTTCTTGTTTCTGTGGTAGATAATCCACAAAAGGTTTGGAAACGCTTAGATTCTGTGATAGCAGGGCTTATTGTAACGAATCTTACCCATCTGGCTCAGAGCGGTATAAAATTATAATTATTTTAAGAATCTGCTATATTGAGAAAGAGTTGCTGATGACAGAAACGAGAATGAACCTCTGCTGGATATACGTCATGCAGATTGTGGTACTCAAGATGAATCTGTATCGAAGATGAAGTTATAAACAGTATACTTAGACTCAAATCTGGAAAGGCTTGCGGTCCAGATGGGATAGGAATTGACTTTTTGAAGTGTACTATGCCGCTTATCACACCATTGCTAGTAGCATTTTTTAACATATTTTTAATACTGGTATATTTTCTTGTTCATGGGGACAAGGTATTAATATGACCATTATTTAAATTGGGTTCTTTTTATCAGAATAATAATAATGTTAATGGTATATCGTTGATTAAGATATATGTAAGAATGTTACCTCTATTTTAAACAAGTGTTTATACGAATGGACTGAACGTAATTGCATTATTGATGAAACGCAACCTGCGTTTCGGCAGGGATATTCCGTTACTGATCACATATTCACTCAAAATCTGTCATACATAACTATATATCAAAAGGAGAAGGGGTTCGCTGTTTGTATGGAGATTTTTCTTAAAGTTTTGGACAAGATGGAACACATTAAATCAGGGACGTATCTACTCTCTAGAGGTATCAATGGGAAATTTGTAACCATTTTAAATTCAATGTACTCAAACTTGCGGTCATGTGTAAAGTCAAACGGAGCCTTAAAAGAATACTTTGACAATTCTCTGGGGACCACACAAGGTTGTTTTCGAGTCCACCCTTATTTTCGTTGTTTATTTACGATTTGATTCGGGTAATGAGAGACAATTGTGGAAAATTATTTTTATTCAGAAAATGTCCATAATCTCTTAGCACTCGTATTTGATGATGATGTAGCTAATTGGGCCGATACAACGATAGCATTACAACAACAGATACACATTAGCTAATTGGGCAGATAAAGCAATATCATTACAACAACAGATACACATTAGCTAATTGGGCCGATACAGCAATAGCATTACAACAACAGATACACATTAGCTAATTGGGCCGATACAGCGATAACATTACAACAACAGATACACATTAGCTAATTGGGCCGATACAGCGATAACATTACAACAACAGATACACATTAGCTAATTGGGCCGATACAGCGATAGCATTACAACAACAGATACACATAGTAGAACGCATAATTGGGCCGATACAGCAATACCATTACAACAACAGACACACATTAGCTAATTTGGCCGATACAGCGATAGCATTACAACAACAGATACACATAGTAGAACGCTTTTATAAAATCCCAGGAATTGTAGTTAACATGGATAAGACAAAATAAATTGCAATGGAGGACCTATTAAGGAACGATAACAAGTGGGTTGCAAATGGGGCAACAATTGGTAAAGTTTCATTTTACAAATATTATGTCTCGTGTTTACACCCAAATTATCATTGGCGAAGGATAAAGAAGCATTAATAGCACGGAGTATCGAATCTGTTTCGGCTATATTTTATTACCAAAGGAAATGGGGGTACTTTAGTTATGTAGATGCATTTAAAATATTTGATAATATAGTAAAATTTATATCACGTTTTCTTTCTGGGAGACACACGTATTCAGAATATATTCAAAGTGTTTAAAGTCGTTTCTGTAAACTATAATGTAAATAATTATGTTTCCATCGGAGAATGTGGCATAATACAGTTGTGTATTAAATATTGGTGTAAATTGTTTCATATCAACACGGACAGAAACCGAGCAGAATGCTACAAAATGCTTAAATCATTAGCTGATAATGGATGAGTTATATTGGTCAGAAATTTCTTATTTAACTATAGTTTTGTCTTCGTATGAATATGCAAGATGTTGGAAATGAGTGTATGAATGAGTGGACGAGTCAAAACCGGCATGATAAATTCACGCAGTCGTCAAAATTTAGGTATTATTAAAATGATAAAATATTATTAAATGTTGAGAAGTATCTCTCCACAGGATTACATACTTATGCTCGTAAAACTCTTTCGAGTTTGATGTTTCAGTCATAAGCTTTTTTTATAGAGATTGGTAGACATGATAGTGTTACTACATCATATCGTTTGTGCAATTTTTTTTTTTATTGTAGTAACTTGGGGTTTGTAGAAGACGAATATCACGCATTTTTCATTCGTAAACATTGTAAGAGAAAGGTATTTGAACAAACCATGGTATAAGTATTCATCTCTAGAAAAAATGTCATGGCTGTATGTCAACACAAAATCCATTTGTTATTCACAATGTTATATCATTTATTTATCATTTGCTGCGACGACAAGAAAATATATGTAATATCTAAGATAAACATAATATGTGTAGGTGCACTTTATGTGATAGATTTTGATTTTGTATATATATTATTGCATTATGGCAAATTAAAGAATTTTTAGCATCATTTAAGAAATAGGACAATCTTCAACTAACAGTAATTTTAAAATTTGACTCAAGTTTATAATTTCGGGAAACAACTATATAGGATATATGGCAACTTCCTAAAGGAAAATGTCTCCACAACAAAACAATGCATATTCACGACTTTTTTCGCCGTGCAGTTTTGTAGAATTTCATGTTTAGTTTTGTAAACTTGACTATTGACAAAATTTTTACTTTTGCAATGTTTTATTGCATATTAACCACATAACGGAAATGGCGGTTGTCCATCAATGTGAGACTTCCCGCGAAAGCACTTCTAACTCAATCGATGCAGTAAAATTCCAGTAGTATTTAGGTGAAAATTGCGTTGTTATTTGTAGCAGAGCAAAAAGACAGAAATCATGCAGTATACAATGATATATAAATTTAATAATTAAACGGCAGACAAGTACTTTAAAGACAATTTAGTACATAAGCAGAAGCATTCATCATGGCAGCCGATCTATGCTGGTCATGGAAGGATTCGAACCCACAACTAACTGATTACTACTCTGACACTAATTACTAATCGCTGCGGCTCCACTTGTCACTTTGAAGAGATTTTAAGAGGCATACAGATAAGGACAAGCTTTGTTAGCTATCACAATGCAAGATATATATATATATATATATATATATATATATATATATATATATATATATATATATATATATATATTAGAAAGTTATATATATATATATATATATATATATATATATATATATATATATATATAGACACACACACATACATAGATAGATTTATTGATCAATATGTGAACTATATAACAGGTTCTCTTGAGAAACGGGGGACATTATTAGCTGATGAGGCACATTATGTGGAAGACAATAAAGAATAAATTAGGTGCACTCACTTCTTTCTGCAAGATGGTAATGATCTGAGAGATGAATGTATTAGCATGTTAATTCAAAGGATAAAATCATACTCAATTTGTAATAGTGCGCTGGTACAAAACACGAAGTACTTTCAGCGGTATCGGACAATATTCAAAAGTTAATTGAGTTCTAAATTATAGGAGAACAAGGTTACAACATAGTGTTACGTATATGTAATTAAATTGCTTGTGTGTTAGTTTTAAAATTCTTTTTCATTTTATTTTTGTTTCATTGCATTTTATTGTAATGATTATTTTCACGAGATTCGATATTTTCTTTTAGTACATTCTATTTATTTAAAACGTAAAAGATGTTACATTAGCATTATTTTTTGTTCACTCTGGTGCGCGGTAGTATAAACACTACGCGAAAATGATTGGTTATTGCCAAGGTCATTTCGGTCTACGTGTAGTCTGAATAAACAATGTTTTATTTTTAAATTTATTTCAGAGTGAGAATCTCGATAGGGCTGTTCTTGCTACGTGACAAATTTCATATTTTCTATTGCGTTGTTTAAGTGTTAAGAGACCACATGACCTATCACGCGAGAACGGGATGATATTTTAGTTGGATTTAATACCCTTTTGGACACATTTCAGTCAGTTGTATTTTAAAACCTTGAGGGCCGGAGAGGGTTCAATTGTTGAAATCAGATTGTTTTTGAAGTTCATTTGTTTTTGGAATTTAATAATTTATTCTCTAGAAAACCAAACGAGTGTAACTTTTTTATAAAAATTCTGGGAGAAAGAAATTCAGTGGAAATTTATTCTGGAATTATACGGAAACCTAAACTGTGATTCAATTGAGGAATTGTTGCCATTTGTACAACGAAAACATCTGACGTCATCGCCTTTCATATTGGAACGTTATCGAGATTCGAACCTGGATTTTATTAGAACTATTTAGTGATAGGACTTGTGTTTTTCAATCTGAGGATTAAATTTTGGATTATATTCACAAACCGTAAGTCCTATTTCCAATTTTTACATTGTTTTCTAGGGAAATAAATTATTTTGTTAAAATAAACAAAGCTTGTTGACTTCACTCTTTTCTCTTGTTATTTTTGTACAAGCCTAAACGTAACAATAGATAAAAACGAAATGGCAAACTTCCAGCAACACCATACTCAAAATTAAATTGGGCTATGCTGTTGATGGTGACGGCATCCTTTTTGTCATAAGTACAAGATGATAATGGTGTGTATAGTTTGACAGAACAACAATTTACAGAAATCTAGTCTCTCGTATAACAGTATAATAACAATTGTAGACTCCCCCACTCCCACCAAATTCAAACAAAATCAAAGAAACAAAGAAGATAAAACAAACTGAAAGTCTATAGAGAAGAAGGACTATGACGATGATAAAACGACCGCTAGATTTATTAGATTCTTGGACGTTGAAAAGACAAATGACAAATTAGAAAGCCAACGAAAAAATAACATTGACCGACCAGCGCAGGCGAAGTCTGAACACCAATTAAGCAATCATTTGGCTTGATGATAATGGTTGCAGGAGCTGCCTGCTATAGTTTACTTTAAAAAAATAGTTTATTAACTCTCACTTTGAGAGATGATTTCTTTGCGACTCTAATCGAAAATGAAATTAAAACAATTGCCAAAACGTACTAAAATATCATGTCCAGCCAAGAAAGAAGAAATTTGTTCAAATGTTTTAAAAAAGGCTCTCACACACCCTATAATTCCAGTCGACATTATTGCTGACATTTTATCTAACCCCAATAAAAAATGACCAGTTTTTGTCAACCTCTTTTAAGTTTTGTCACACACGAATCGTCATTACCTCCTGTTGGGAAACGTACCAACATCTATCTCTCCTCCACGATCCACGAGACCCTTGACAAAATTTGATGTAGATAAAGCAACTATGGTCATTGCCATGGCTGTACCCATGGCAGCTATTTTTACATGCTTTTCTTCAAGTAATTGTTTCAGCCTTATGTCTAATAATAACTTTCTGAAACATTTTAATTGATATTTCTAGATTTGTTATATATCCAACAACTTGCGCTATTTTACCTTCAGCTGTTTATTTTCCAACTGTACTTGCAAAAGATAGACTTTTTGTTATTTGTCTGTTTCTTTGCTGATATAATTTCCTTACCTCTACAGGCTATTTTTCTACATCAGATATAATAGATTTTAGTTTTGATTTGATAGCTGCTATCACATAACCCCTTAATTCTCTTTCCTTTTATGTCTTCAAATTTATTTCGCCACAGGTGGTTGTTCTCTGCTTTGAATTCTTTGATAATCGTCAATTATAGCCTCTCACTGTTTCACTTACATGTCTAGCCAACGACTGATTTGGTATATATCATCTGTATCTCTTTTTCCTCGGTGATTCTATTTGCTACCTTTGTACCACAGTGGATTCAAGAGGATATTTGGGTTGTGTATCCTCGACGATCAGGTTTTGATGCACATCTTCAATTGTACTTTAAGTTGCACAATCTAATTCTATTAACAAGATCCTTCAAGTTTTACTTCTTTTAGTCTTGGATGCTAGAATTGGTTTGATGTTACATTTCTTTGAGATTTTAACTAACTGTTACATTTTTCATATCACAATGTTTTATTTTATACTCTAACGCTGTTTCGTTATATGTTGTAGTGTGATTAATTTAAGCTTTGATAATTTGTACTGTGAATAATTCATTTAAAGGCTTTCCTTCTTTATGCCCATTTGTACAGATCAAGAATCTGGTGTGAAATGTTGGTACCTATACCTGGAGCAACATCTCCAAAATGCCTTTGAACTCTCTATACAAAACGACAAGCGCGATTACAATATCAACTCTTATTTGCTTTGCACGTATCGCATCATCTTCATATCCAAAGTTTCTTTCATTTCAAAATCTCCACCAACTCCAGCCATTTTTTCAGGTGGAGAATATGGTGAAACAGTAATAAATGGACGAGTCACATCCTGACAAAAAGTACTGGTATTGCGGCAGAGAAAAATAACAATAGCCCCCTTTCTTGAAAATTGGAAGAGTGCAAACAGGAATTGAAAATAGTTTTAATTGTGTATATCATATAGGTATCATTACAAGAGTATTCTTCTATTGTGTAATAAGTCTAATGTGATATATATATATATATATATATGATATATATATATATATATATATATATATATATATATTTCTATAAACTATATATATATATATATATATATATATATATATATATACTGGATATAATATATTTAGTATTTGTCCGTGGAAGTATTTTCTTTGTTCATCTGGATCAGACAAATGAAAAGAGGAGAATAAAATAATGCGGCTTATGTTTAAATCATTATCCATGATACCCTCAAGTTTAGTCACTTTCTGTCATCTACAAAAGTTCATTTTATACAATACCAACTATTTTCAGTATCGTGCCTAATTTGATGCTTCTTTTTCTTTCTTATAAACATCTATTTCTTGTCATGCCAGTTATTACGCTGTTGTCATTACATGTATTATCTTTGTCTCAATATTCTTTGTTTGATCTTTTTACATACTCTCTTATTCTACTCTCCATTTTTGTCGTAATTTATTTTACGTATTTTCTGTTTTCCTCTGTCAAATTTTATTTCTATAGAGTTTGCTAGGATTGTAATTGCTGGCAGATCTGTACTGTCTTTTCTCCACATTTCGAACATGTCACGGAATCTATGTTTTATTTACCTAACATAAAACATCATCACTACAACCAAGCATGCATTATTAAGATCTGCTTCCCACATCATACTGTTGAAAACTGCTTGTGAGGGTTACAACTGGTCCGCCACCAACAATAGATACTGAGTAAATTTATAAAGCTAATCATTTCCATTTACCCAATTCACAATCCACTAATTGAAGAAATTGGAATATTACCTCGCGACTATATTTATTGTTAGATAAAGGAGTAAAAGGCACAAACGTCGCCATTTTTGGGGGTGAGTGTGTATTGCTCTTTGAAAAGAACACTGCTAAATCCTACAAAGTAGGAACGAGTGGAAAAGTTAAAGCGTTTAAAAATTATTTGATTAAGGAGACTCAACACTATAATGGTGTGATAAAGGCAGAGTGACATACTAATCTTTACATTGGTTAGCAGTAGGTAGGGAAACATTTTCAGTTAGTATTAATTTTCCTGCATCTGGAGTTTTTATTTTTAATATGAAGTAATAACTATATTAGTTGTTCCAACAGCTTCCGCCGAATTTAGCACATCAGTTACAGGAATCGTGTCAAAAGCTTTAAATTATATGAGAATTCGTGAAACGGTTTTTAGATATGATAACATATTTAATTAGCAAGTTAAATGGTATTGATAACATGACAAGCAAAGTAATCAGAAAACGCAAAATCAACAAATGAGGGGTTTGTTTAGACATCAACGAGTACAACTTACACAACAAAACGAAAATGCAGTAAGGAAAAATTAACACAGAAACAAAATGGATAGAAAAAGGAAAGAAAGAGCTAAGATAGAATGGCTAGTTACAGATATCTACCGAATCGGTTACTAACTCAATAACTCAGTAGAGTATACTTGTGGGTATTATTTGTGTTTACAATAGGCTTTTTCAGTTACAGCTACTCTTCGCAGAACTATTTTTGATACACTGCTAATGGCGTTAACAAACAATTACAAACGGACACAATTAACAGAATGAGTATTCGCATCAGAGATGGACATCAAATGTGATGTATTTTCAATGTATGCCTGTAACATATATTTTCCAAATAAAGTAAATAGTGTAGATCATGTTTTTTTAATAATTTGAGTTTTGTATTTCTTTCAACGTTCGAACGTTTTTCAAAAAATGCGGTACAAGGTAAAACAGTCATCAGTGATTTAAGCCTCATTCGATAAATCACATTGCCAATATGGCAGAATAATAAAATACAATCAACACTTATAAAACGTTTCATAAATAAAAGAGTTGAACAGAACAGAGACTGAATGATATCAAGACGTGGAAAGAACAAGTTGACAATAATGTAATCGCAATTAAACAGATTGGTAATAAAAGAGTTAACAGGATCTGAGAGGTTCATAAACAGATAAAGTTACATTTTAGATGCACGTGAATTTTCAAACACACGTTCAATATCTTGTCTATCCCTAAAACGCCCCTGCAGACAGTAATATAAAGGGCTAATGAAGGATCAATAACTTACATCCGCCAAGATATACAACCGATCGAACAGAAGATAAACAGAGAGACAGGTCCTTTGGGGACATAAAGAAATCTCTTTACAAATGCAATGCTTTTCAATCGTAGCTTGAGCAATCACATCAATGTTTAAATAATCATGAGATCAAGATGGTAATGCACTTTTCTTAACACCAAAACGACTTCAACAACAAGATAAGTGCTAATACTAATAAAGAGTTACATGACAGAAATGATCTGAAAACCATCCAAACAAATAGAAGGCGTAAAAATGTTTTAATGAATAAATGTGAATGAAAGTACTGTTAGATATATAAATACAAATTGCGACTTATATGTCACAAATTTGAGTGACAACATACCTTTATAAGATATTTTATCCACTGAATGTTACAAACAAATTACACACTGAGTTTTAACAATGTAAAGCAAACGTGTTAATAGAGATAACATAAATGTGATGAAAGTTGTATGACAAAATAGACAAAACAATGAAATATTTAGAAAAAAGGTCTCAAAAGCTACATATGGATTTAAAACTGAAGTAGAGCTAGGACCTACAGTATGTGGCAGCACTTACGCAGTTAAAACTGAAGTAGAGCTAGGACCTACAGTATGTAGCAGCACTTACGCAGTTAAAACCGAAGTAGAGCTAGGACCTACAGTATGTAGCAGCACTTACGCAGTTAAAACCGAAGTAGAGCTAGGACCTACAGTATGTAGCAGCACTTACGCAGTTAAAACCGAAGCAGAGCTAGGACCTACAGTATGTAGCAGCACTTACGCAGTTAAAACCGAAGTAGAGCTAGGACCTACAGTAGATAAAGGACGCTCAGTAAGTAGTAGCACTTAAATGTAAAGTAGATAAAGGACACCCAGTGAATAGTAGAACTTAAATAGTTAACACTGAAATAAATGGAAACCGAGACTTTAAAAACGAAACTTAATACGGACATGCATATAAAAGTATTGCCTTGCGCGCGAAAATAATGAAATAAGGCAACCGTTTACAGAAGCCAGTACTTCTTCCTTTGATGAGCAACAACACCACATATAAATTAGTAGCAATTATTGCATCTGACTTCATTAACACACACGATAGCACACTGTATGGTAGTAGCCAACGTACATCAAGTTGTCCACTTTTTCAAATCAATAAAAAAAGCAAATGTAGATGCCCCCAAAATATTTCTTCTCACAGACATGACACCTATTTGTTGAATTAAAATGGCTTTTATAATACTATGTAAACACCTTTGGTTTTGCGTTTTTTTCCCCACTTTAAGTCGTTATACACTATCTTTGGCAAACAACCCAACCAAGTGGGCAAAAATGAATGCTGTAAGTACCTCTGTAAACGAATGTACTCAATGGACTTCAAGCAAAAGCAAAATTCTGATAGAATGTGTTTAGATGTTTGCATTTTTCAAAATATCCGATTGTTGCTTTAAATACAGTGTTTGGTACAATAATACTTTCAAACCACAATCAACAACATTTGACACTTTCCATCGTTAACTATATTTCTAAATTTGATAACTCGTCCCTCTTTAAGTATTCGATCTATCGAGTTTGTCTTCACTGTAAGTATTTTATTCCTGGTGACATTTCAGACCTATTATGAAATAAAAAGAAATCCAATGATATATTACAGATACCGTATATACTCTCTTACAAGACGAGTCAAATCGTAAACAACAAAGATCCTGATCTGCCATAACATAATGTGCCTGTAGATCATGGTATATGTTGCTTGTTCTTCTGCTACTCCTAACAAACTGCACAGACCCAGATCTGCCGGCGCATCATGCGACGGTAGATCTGGATCTATGAAGTTTGCAGTTGGACTCGACACATAAGCGAGTCAATGCGGTATATGTCTGCCAGTCGTGTTTATTTATTTGTGATGAAACCAAACATAATGGTATCTTCCAACTTTGGAGTCGCCTACGGAGATGTGTCTTACTGATCCATGTTAAACGAATATTATCAACATGTCAGCGTGTCTGATTTTCAGTATCAGTTGCTTTAACTGGTTTAATGAAGTTTCAATTAATCTCTCTCTCTCTCTCTCTCTCTCTCTCTCTCTCTCTCTCATCCACTGTTTCATTCGTATTTACAGAGAAATCAAATATAGTTTTAATGCTTGGGTAATTATCTATTTTATCTATTCAAGCAATGACTGTATTTATTCAAATTATGTGTTAATGGTCTATCTACATGGTTAGTTGATGTGTTTAACAGTTTCTACGGCATAAAAAACATTTATCATCCGTATTTTAACTTATATATAAGCTTTTCTTTTAATCTATTGAGGCAAATATGTATACGAGTTTCCACTTTACAGATGGTATTTATCTACGTGCAATGTGAATATCAAATTCCGTGGAACATCCATTTTATATTTTTGCCTATTTCCTTTCAAATTTATTATATAAAGTGTTAAATAAATGTTAAATGACATGGTCCATATCAGTTCTACTCAATATGTTCATAGGTTTTGTTCTAAATGTAAAGTCTCTTTTTTCAACTTTTTAAGTAAGCTGTTTCATACTTTGAGTGTTGCAATACTTTGATAGAACCAAACTGCCTAATTTTCTCTACTGATGTTCTTTTATCAAGTACGGTTCAGTATCAAAGATACGTCATACAAATCTTGATTGCTGCAGTCGTAAAATCTGTCCTCAGAACTCCATCTGCGTTCTCTGGCGGGCAGTCACCTTCGAGGTTTGAGTGCACCTGTCCAGGGACATGAATCATTGTCCTTTCTTAATTATATTGGGTGGGTTATTGCATTCTTTTCTTTCGACAAATCTGCCGTGATCTCGTTCCATCACTTCAATTCCATGAATAGGATGTAATTAAATCTGCAGAGAACAAGTTCGTGTGTGAGTGTGTGTGTGTGATCTGGATTTTTAACGTAGCTTTAACAATTTTTCAGTCATATCGCTACGATGTCTGCAGTGTGGCAGTTTATAATGGTGTCTAGCACTGGGGTATCATGCCGCAGACATGTAGAATGATGCCCCACCCAGTCACATTATCCTGACACCAGGCCGACCAGACCTAACACTAACTTTTTAATGCTGAGCGCCAAGCGAGGCAGCTGTTAGTACCATATTTTGTAAGTCTTTGGTATGACTCGGCCGGGGATCGAACCCATGACCTCCCGCATCCGAGGCGGACGCTTTAACCACTAGGCAACTACATACACACATAATATATTGGGCATTGAGAATACATACTTATGACAGAGTTCCAGATTGTTTTAATGTTGTATCATTTCTTGACATTCGATTGGATTTCGCACGACCTGGACCATATGTTTATTGTAGTTCTCTCGTCGTGTATTATTCTTCATGTGAAAAAAAAAAATTCTTATGTAGGTCTATAGAACACCTGCATAACGTGGACGAAGAATGCTTGTAATTGTAATAAATTGGTATAATTTTTCACTGCACATATCATTTGTGTATACAATGTTAGAACGGCAGATGCAGGTATTACTAACAACAATAGCAAAGAGAAACTTTGCTTGTTAAATTTAACATCTTTCATAGAGTATTGTGTAGAACACAGTATTTAAAAATTGGCGATAACTGAATGTATGATGGGGATTAAACAAATGGTAATAATGATAAAACAATAAATAGTAATGACTGATTGCTTTAAAGGATCCAAGTGCGCTAATTCCATGGAGAATCTATCCTGATTACATAACCGGGAGCAATAATTGCAACTTAGATATGCATGTTAACAAACCATGCTCACCTTATGATCCTCTGAGTGCCACAGTAATGAAGTTTCATCTGCATGTATTTTACAACAGCAATATCAGGATAATAGTGGAATAAATGTGCGTGTGTGTGTGTGTGTGTGTGTGTGTGTGTGTGTGTGTGTGTGTGTGAGAGAGAGAGAGAGAGAGAGAGAGAGAGAGAGAGAGAGAGAGATCGAGATCATGTACACTACCATGGTATTGGCAATGATTAGAAGAACTTTTGTCACTCAGAAAGGTTTTAATTATTTAACCAGGTTATTGCTGTTTTAAACATTAAGCTTGCGTCTTGCATGTGTTGTTCTAGCATTCATTGTTCTTGCTTTCTACGCATTTAGATCTCTGAAAACCAAAATCGTGTTCATTTTTAGTGAGATCCCCTGCTCGTCATATGTCTATGAATTTCAATAACAGCCGTGGAACATATTGTCGAAGCAAAAATGCAAACATTTAGTAATTTAGAGTGACTCGTATAGCCTGACGTAAACTTTGTTTAGTTAAATGAATGTGTTTATGTACAAGAAAGACTGCGATTACATTGTTTGAATTTCTAATTATCGATTTTAATCAGGGGTTGCAAAATTTGATCGGGAGTCAGTGTGTGTGTGTGTGTGTGTGTGTGTGTGTGTGTGTGTGTGTGTGTGTGTGTGTGTGCCTGCTTGTATTTGCTGTTATTATGGTATAAGGATTTGGTAAAGGCAAAGCATCACCTAAAGCGACCTATATCCAATTACGTCACAGAAAACACAGTCAGTTCATAACAGTTGGAGTTATATTATTATGTATATACAGTATTGCGCGAACTGAACAACGATTATTACACAGTGGAGTTGTGGTTTGTGGTTTTTGTGGGTTTGTTGCAATTTGTCAGCACATGATAGAATATACATGGCGGTCAGAATAACTAGGGGAGGAAGAATCAGGAAAAAACGTGGGAAGAACCATCGACCAAAGGAAAGCTTCTGGCAAGCTTTCTCACATAACAACATTGGCCGAGCGCAAGACTCCAACCCAAGAGGACAGAGATGAGATTGTAGTGATCGGTAATACTGTGGAGTTGTTATCTCCTAGTGGATGAAAATAGTATCTATGGATCCTGATTTCAAGTATCGTTTGTACAGATCTATGTTTTAAAGTAATGTAATCCAAAGCTGGTTGCTATCCTAGGGCTAAAACAACTAATAATTGCTTAAGGTCATGCGTTTATCACAGAATGCCAGATCTATAACCTAGAAAAATATGTGTCAGTACTGTCTTCCAGCAGATCTATGGTTGTATAGTAAGTGTATATTGTACTCTTTCAAACTATTTACCAGCACTACGAATTGTTTCATTATTGATATTACCATAAATACAAATGATTCCTATTTTCGTTTAATTTTCTGTCCATCATTCCTGTCTATATAAATCTTATCTTAATTTACTAATTCTAAGTTATATATATATATATATATATATATATATATATATATATATATATATATATATATATATACATATATATATACATTTTGTGTTAGTTTATTTTTTATTTCTTGTTGCTTATTTATTTAGAGAAGATCTTTTAAAAAAATTGTTTTGCTGTAGAATTGTACATTGATTTAACTGCATGACGTATGACGTCAAGTTAATGTCAATGGCGTCATTGTCATTCAACGTGAAGAAAAGCATGTAATATGTACGAAAGAGTAAACTTGTTATATTGACCTAGGTCTTGCGTCGGTCAATATAGGGATCTTTCATGTATTTTTTCTAGTACAAAATCCCGAGTGGATAATTAAAGCACGAGCCTGAGGGTGAAGGGGGAAGGTTTCGACTCATTAGATGGATTCGGCGAAAGTTCATACCAGAAAGAAAATAAAATAAAAAACTACAACCAAAACAAAAATAACACGTATGGTCGCTGTTCTAATATAAAACAAAGGAGTATGAAGTTCCCAGTGTGAAGGCGATGGTTCAGTACGCTGGCATTATATAATCATTTACAGGGACGGTGCTATCAACTGACGTAAAACGGACGAGAGTCAGTTTTAAAGTCTATTGAGAAATATCAGTTTAGCGAATTTTTGAGTATAGTACTTGTCATTTCTGAGGAATAAAGCAACTGTCAGCTATTTGGATGGTGATCCACGTTTTGATTTACACGCAAATAAGAAAACACACCGGTTACTTTGGAGCAGATGAGTTGAAAAATCCCCTTTGCGTGCATTGTTTTTCAAATCGCTCTATTTAAACAAGCTGTGTTGAAGCAAAAGAACACATTTTTCTTAACTACTTGCAAAATCTCTTTTCTGTGAAACTGGAGAATGCAACAGGATTGCATCTTTTCGGTCATTGCGATACATTTGTTTTAGGTTCGTCCAGGAAAAAGAATCAGTGTAACAACACACCAGGGCATTAATGCCGCGTGAAATCTGGTACCCGAATACTGATACACCCTATCCACTAATACTGTGCACGCATTTTATGTACGAAAATGAGGTTTACTTGTTCCCAAAACTTCATATTCACCTCAACAAAGGTTTGTAACATTATATTATTCATATCCTATTTGTTAAATACCGTGTCTTATTTGGGCGAAAATACTGTGAGGTATGGCAAAAGCTGGCTGGTATATAAAACAAATTCACAAGAAAAAGTGTATTACGGATTGTTTGTATCGATTGTTCGGTCTATTACAACATACAGTGTTTCAGCTTATGATGAACTTTTAAGTAAAAATTGATTATTAAAGCACAAAACAAAAACAAAAAAAAAAATAAATAAAAAAAAAAAAATGAATATTCTGCATTGTTTAACATCTAATACTCCGTTGTAGGAACCTGGTATAAGACATGTCAACAAGTCTATTTAGTGCAAATAGGGTCTGAAAGCCGTAGCTATAGAAATCAGATATATTTTATGGTTTTACACTTGCAGATCAGAGTACCTCCATTTACGGCCAGACGGATCCTGTGGCCTAATGGTTAGAGCGTCCACCTCGGATGCGGGAGGTCGTGGGTTCGATCCCAGGCCGAGTCATACCAAAGACTTACAAAAATACCTACAGCTGCCTTGCTTGGCTCAGCATTAAGAGGTTAGTGTTAGGAATGGTCGGCCTGGTGTCACGATAATGTGACTGGGTGGGACATCATGCCACATGTCTGCGGCATGATGCCCTAGAGCTAGACATCACTATAAACTGCCACACTGCAGTCATCGTAGCGATATGACTGAAAAATTGTTAAAGCTACCTTAAAGATCCAAATCACACACACACACACACACACACACACACACACACACACACACACACACACACACATATTTACGGCCATTTTGCAATCGTTAAAGTCTGGATTAGAACGAGACTAATGTCCTATTGGTGTAATATTGCAATCTTGATGCCAAAATTTTCATATTCAACGGTGCTGTCAGATAGTATTTCCATATCTTCCCTATGTAAACCAATAAACCGGACAGAAAGGGTCTCCGTGGCGAACGCTGGCGGCCATAAGAGAATCGGATCACAAATGAGTCAGTATCTGAGGTTGTCCTAGTAACAGCGTCCGGGCAGCTAATCTTAAGTTCGCACCACAATAAATGAGACTGCTTGGGTGTTCTGAAAGACCTACAATCGTTGCTCTAAATGAATAAATGTAATGGAAAAACTAACAATGATAACACTGCAAATGAATAAATATCCAACATTCACGACATGAAATATGGTACTTATTCAAGAAAAAGAAATCAGCTATATGTATAATCGTATTGTTGTTGTTGTTATTGTTGTAGGGTTTAACGCCATTTTTCAAAACAAGATAGGCTATACATGGCGGCCAGTATCAATGGTGGAGGAAGAACCTGGGAAAAGGCCGGAAAGAACCACCGACCCATGAGAAGCTACCGGCAAGCTTTCTCACATACCAACATTGGCCGAACCCGAGACTTGAACCCACGCAGACAGAGGTGAGATGGCAGTGATCCGTAACGGTGAGCCAATCGTACTGTATAAATGACACATAACTTTAAAGGCGGCATTGGTACTGAGGTCACGATCTAGCTCCCGGAGACTGTCATTTTGTTGAAATGGTTGCATAGTCTGGATTAGATAAGTAATAATTAAAATTAATCATACTAAACACACTTAAACATAATTATAACTTTCGATGTTCAAGAACACACACACACACACACACACACACACACACACACACACACAC
>JAECUM010016839.1:0-14063 GCA_016617855.1 Megalonaias nervosa
CACTCACATGATATTAGTGACAGAAGAAAGTTTTAAAATTATAGCTAAGGTCGTATTAGAACTGACCCGTAATCCATGGAAAAAAATGTAGGATGTGTACGGCAAAGTGTGCGAATCTGACACAAATATGGCACAGTTTCAGTTTAAAAGAATCCCTATATTCTCAAAGTGTCCGAGTACTAACTCTAACTCAACCCTAACTCAACACACCAACCCCCTCCCCCATGTTTTAAATGATACTTGGAATCTAGTTATGTCAATGAAATAGTTTAGTCAACAGATAGATGATAGATAGATAGACTTTTAATTTCGGAGGAAAAGAGACGAACCAAATCCAAGAAAGGGTTGAACATCTTATGATTCTGTCGTAATTCAGAGTGAAGTCATCTGGAGATTTTGGAGTTCAAATTTGGGGGACACTATCAAAAAATTTCAACAATATACTGCCAGGTTGGTGTAGAAGTTGTTCACCCTTGACACGCAGGGTAAATAACAAGTGTGTGTGTTGTTCTTTAGGTTTAAAGCCATGTTTCAGCACATGATATGCAATACGTGGCAGACAGTATATCTGGTGGAGGACGAAGCTGGGAAGACTCCAAGAAGAACCACTGACGCAAGAAATCTACATGCAAACTTTCACACGTGTCCATGAGTGTTGAGTTGAATCTTCGCGGATAGAGGTGAGATGAGGGTGACCTATCAAGGCGAGATCCTTAGATCACTCAATCAATCTTTTCTTTCCTCCATACGGAGTGTTCAACTACAAACGTAGAGAATATGAAAGCAGATAGAAATTAAGCAATTTACACCGATGATTGCGGAAGACATTCCAGAAACTCCATGATGCATATGAAATACAATATGGCACATAATAGTTTTCTATATGTCTCAAAAAGTTTATTCTTATAGTATGGGTCCACTAATAAAAATATATTGTTTTGTTTTGTTGTTGTTGTTTTCTTAAATCAGGTCAGATAGGTACAAAGTTTTGGTAGGAGCTGATCACAGACAACAAAAATACTGACCGACATCTCTGGACCAGGACTGATTTGCCCATTCTCGTATAGATGGGCGCGGTAAGAGACCATTTTTCAATGTACCTGGTATATACTCATGGTTTAATATCGAGTTGAACAATTTTAAGAATAGTTTTATTTAGATAAGTGTTTATTCTGGAGTCGAACGTGACTATGAGCTTCTAATTTGTTATGGTACGAAGTGCTCTGCATAGTTCTTTGCTGAGCGATTTCATCTGTAAAGATTCATTTTAATGTATGTGCCTCTTAGAATAATGTTTGAGATGACGGACTACTTTCTCTACTGCGTTATAAAGGTCATTGTCATAACTATCATAATATTTCTCTGCATACAAATGAGTAAAAACATCTGCAAGAACACCAGCTACCGAAGGTTGGTAAGAATAGGTATGAGCACCATGACACATTTCAGCAAAAGATTTGTGTTTGTTTGGCTTGCCCATTTTAAATTAAATATCAAAAAGGCTTAAATTTCGTATTCGGCCATATCTATTCATTCTTGGAATTATTCAGAAAAGATTCTTTAGCTACCCGTTGATTTTTTCTAAATTCACGCTTTGCATTATCACAGAGAACATATGTTTCGTGCCGCAGGCTTCCTGGCCTGCCTTGTTTGACTCGGACTTTGCGCGCTTCAGGTGCTACTTTATAACATTTTTCAACGTTTTAATTTCAGTATGGCTTTGATTGTGGTTTAATGAGCTTTATGGGCAGCATATGTCGTGCAGCTTATAGCATGTATTTGGTTATATCATGGCAAATTCGGTTTTATGGCGTTAATCTCTAGCGGTAGGCTGTTTTTCAGGTACGCACTAGTGCGTCATTGTTGCCGATTTTGTGCCATGATGTTAGGTGGTGCAGTTTCGATTCATTCAGGATTATACTGTTTGGACCTGAACTGAACAGAATACAAGTAAGTAGCCTCATGCTGTAGAGATTTTACATTCCTGGACTACATTAGAACTAACGATGCTGTCTGTCAACATGTAATTGAGCATGCTTTGAAAAGGGACATAGGAATATTTCGGACCGATACAGTTAGGTGTGGTGTATATCGCCTTTATCTGTTATCGGCCCCATAAAATCCCAAAATTATGTACATTCAGGGGTGTTATCTCTAAATCAGTCTATCAAACTTTGTTCATGTCACCTGCTTCAATGACATGTCCGTCTATCGAGAGTTGCTCGTACATGTCTTCAAGATCTCTCATTGCACGGTAGACACAGCGAAAGTACCAATTTTCATGAAAGAAACCAAAACGTTTTGCACCTATAATTCTGTTGCTTAAATGTTCCACAAGTGCAACTGTTTGTTCCAATAGTATTTAAAACATAATGGGGACCATCGATTCGCCACAGTTAATGGGCCTGAAAGGTACTGATGTCTCCTCGCAGCGGGTAAAGGTTGCATATTTGGAATGTATGGAATCCATAACAATGCAGTTTGGGAACTACGCTTGTGTTCATTTATGAATAGCATGTCATAGTCAGATTGATCCTGTACATTGCCGAAACATGTTGTCGATGTCATTATACCTCTGACATTCCATAAGAGTAAAGTTACATATACTGTCATACTCATTTTACATTAGAATTACATTGGAATTATTAGCTTTTTTGAAGTTTAACAGACCATGTAAGGAATAGGTGAGTTAGATCTAATGAAACGGAATATATTATTTATTATTGTAGTTTTGAACAAGTGACTGACTTTTAGCAGGTTTCCATCCGGTGTAAAGGATATGATGGGGCCAGAAGAAATCATCCGATTCTACTAGTTCAGTATACTTGTGTATAAGGTTCCAGATGTCACAGAATAACGTGCTGACTTTCTGTTTGTTCCCCGATGAACCCCTTACAATCGTTTAGGCATAAATTTGTCATCATCTAATCACTGCATATGGCTTTAATTTGATAATTTGTTGTGCTTTTCAGATTAATTGATAGATGCATAATCCATATATATTTGTTGCAGATAAAGGATGACTACAAATAAAAACTGTTCTTTTTTCTTCTAATGGTAGGTATGATTCAACCAGTAAACAACAAGCCTCCAGTCCCTGAACTTTAACCTCCTATGTGCACGAACGTGGGAAAACTTTCCTTTGTGCATTTGCCATTCAGCCATGGTATGGTGAAGATGTGATCTTTTGTCGTGATGAAAACTAGCTTTGTTTTCATATCTACATTGCAGTTACCTTGCTATTATATTTATCATGGCCTCAGATGTTTAATCCATTACATTTATTGTAATTGTGATAGATAGTATGTGGGGTTTTTGTGACAACGATACCAAAGTATTGTCGTAAGAATATCGTTCACACGATGAACACTTGTTAAAGAGAACAGGTCTATATTCAAAGAACACTTTCTCAACCTGTAATTTCATTACTTACTATGTATGTTTGTAAATCTTCTTTAATTATTTATTGCATATTTTTCTGTCTAAAATCTGTACCACGCATTTGCCATTCAGTCACGTCCTAGTAATGATGTGATCTAATTTTGTGATGAAAACGGCTTTGCCAACGTGACTTTGTGAGAATGCTTGCCAGTAGCTTCTTTGGGTCGATGGTTCTACATGGGTTTTCCCAGGTTCTTTCTCCAACAAATATACTAGCCACTATGTATTGCCTAACAAGCTCTGAACAATGTCATTAAAATAAAAAGTAAACCAAACCAGCCATATATAATAAATACAATGTACCGTAGTAGTGCTAATTTTCACCATCTTTGTATCTTTGCGCTAAAGCAATGACCGCGAAAATAATGAAATAAAATCAGCCACCATATTTTTCCATTTGTTTCTATCAAGTGTATAGCTTGGTAGAAACTAAACCTTACCTTACTCGGCAATCAGTGACACTTTTCCAAATTTCCTTACCTCTCCATCATATTATGACCATAAATCTAAATTTCAATTACCTTTGTAACTCCCTCGTATGCCCAGTTGAGGATTATGATTAAGACTGGTGAAGAACGTCTCATCGGGAATGTCAACGCTGCGTGTCCAATTCAAAAAATCTTGAGCAATTGGGTTATGTATGACATAATCAACAAAATCTCTGTTTACAGTCACATGAATTGCACCTTTTGTGGCAGTTATATTGTGCGGCGGAGGTCCTGCCTTCTGCCACCTATCTTTATTGGCCCTGGAAATAGTAATAATGATAATAATAATAATAATAATAATAATAAGAAGAAGAAGAAGAAGAAGAAGAAGAAAGACGAAGAAGAACAAGAAGATAAACTCTCCTGAACAATAAACCGTAATATATTCTATGACAACCATGGTAAAACATTAAAAATAAATAAACGTCCATTGAAGGAACTGAAGGAAATTTCTAGGCATCTGAGACAAGACCGTTTCCTCCTTGTACCTGCCGAGTGTTGAAACCATCCCTGGTATTCGTAAGTTATAATACGATTTCTAAACCGGTAGCTGGTGTGGCCATATAGATATCAGACTGGCACTATTTTTATTTAAAACTAACTAGACATCATTTAGAAGTCATTTTAGTGAAAACCACTCGTTAGTATGACCAGATTCAGGAGTTGCAGTGATAAAAATATTTTAAGATGACCTTGGTGGCGGCAATATTTGAAGTAAAATGCATCCTATTTTCATTTCTGACCATCCAGATAACATAAGATTTGATGGTAAAAACCCCATGAAAATCGCCTTTAGGAGCGATAACACGATTATCAAGATGGCTGCGATGGTGGTCATATTAGATTTCAGATCGGTAGCATTTTCTTTTAGGACCACCCATACATCGTAGAAAAAACTTCGACTGAAAACCTCATTTTCAAAATGGTCGCCATGCCAGCTATATTTAAGATTCGATAGGCATCATTTCATTTTTGACAACAAGACACCATGAGAAGTCTCCTAATCAAAACCCAATGTCAATATGAATTTCCATTTAGGAAGTGTAACAATAAAACGATTTTCAAGATGCAATAGAGGTCATATTGTACGTCATATCGGCACCATTTCCATCTAGGACCAACAAGACATCATAAAAAGTGTCCAGGTGAAAACACTATCAGTATCACACTCCATCGAGAAGAAGTGGCGCTTAGATTTCGAGATGACTGCCAGGATGGCCATACTTAAGGTCAGATCAGCATCAGTTTTATTAAATGCAACTAGACAAGATAAGTTTCTTGCTGAAAGTTGATGAGGTTTAGTGATAACAAGATTCTCATGATGGTCATTTTCATTTTTGACCAACTAAACCTTCTGATGAATGTATATGTAAAGTTTCATGTCAGTCCTCCATGAAGTTTAGAAAGATTGGCGATACCAAAATTGTGTTGATTGACCGAATCCTAGACAAATGACGACAGTCAACAGAACATCCCATAATCTCTTCTGGTCTTGTGCCAGTGGAGCTAATAAATAACTAGATCTCTAGTAGCAGAATTTCAAGGAATTCAAGATAAAACTATTTCTTAATTTTAACTACTGGGTGTTGAAACTATCTCCGACTCTTTTTGAAGAATAACAAAATGTTAAAATTATCTACTGAAACAGTCATTTTGGATATAAGACCGTCCCCATTTGGATTTAAAACCAACGAAACATCATTAAAGGCGTTTTGTGTAAGCCCCGTGTGACTATGACCAACTATTCCGGAGGAAGTGCAATAACAAATTCAAGATGCCTGCCATTATGGTCATATTCGATGTTAGCTCAGCACCATTTTCATTTAGAGCCAACTAAACATTATACGGAGTCCTTTGTGCAAGCCAAATCATCCATCTAGGGGAAGTTCCACTAGGTTCGGAAAATGGCCCCATGGCGGTCATAGTGGAGATGAGATAGGCTTGGTTTCATTGAGAGCTAACTTCATATCATAACAAGTCCCTAATGAAAATCCCAAGTCGATATGACTTTCCGTTCAGGAGGCGTCGCAAATGTCCGTGCTGGAGTGTAGTAATAACAAATGTTTCAATATGGCTGCTGTATTGGCCAAAGTGAATGTCACATCGACACGATTTGAAGTTAATACCAACTAGATATCTTCTGCTGGTGGAAACTTCATGTCCGCATAACTATTCGTTCAGGGGAAAGAGCGTAAACAAAATGTTCGAGAGGGCTGCTGTGGCCGCTGCTACGAATATGTAATTTAATTACTTGTGTGTTAGTTTTAAAAAAAAAAAATTATTTTATTTTTGTTTCATTACATTTTATTGTAATGATTATTTTCACGGGATTTGATATTTTTCCCAGTAAATTCAGCTTGTTTAGAACGTAAAAGTATGACTTAAACACTATTTTTAGCTCACTTTGGTTCATAGATTTTGTAAACATCGAGTGAAGACGATTGGCTATTACTAAGGTCATGTTCTGTTTGTGTGATCGCTCTAATTTGTAAACAACTTTTTTATTGAATTTCATAATAAGATTCGCTAAGTTCTTCCATGGTGGACGTGCCTATTGGTTGTGCGCTTCTATTGCGCTGTTCAAATTAGTGTCACTTACCCATCACGTGAGCCACCATGTGATCTAAAATCGAGGCTTAAAACAGCCAATTGGTATTACAATTATTCAGTCGTATTCTTACACCTTGAGGGAACAAGGTGTTTCTATTGTTGTTGCCAAATTGTTTTGAAGTTCATCTATTTTTGGGGAATTTAATAATTTATTCTCTAGAAAACTAAACAAGTGCACTTTTTTTTATAAAAAGTTCTGGGACAAAGAAATTCAGTGGAAATTTATTCTGGAATTCTAAACGGAAACATTATAAACTGTGATTCAATCGAGGATCTGTTGCCACCAGTACAATGACCTAATCTGACGTCATCGCCTCCATATAGGAATTTCATCGAGCTTCGAACCTGGATTCAATTAGAACTGTTTAGTGATAGGACTTATATTTTTTCAATGCTAGGATTAAATTTTGGATTATATTCACAAACCGTAAGTCCTATTTCCAATTTTTACATTTTTTCTAGGGAAATAAATTATTTTGCTAAAATTTACAAAGCTTGTTGGCTTCATTCTTTTCTTTTGTTACTTTTGTACGAGCCTACACGTAACACCGCTATACTGGATGTTAGATCCAAACCATTTTCATTGAGGACCTACTAAACAGTATAGGAAATCATTTAGTGAAAACTTCATTTTGATATGTTCATCCATTTGCTAGGAGTAACAATAACATATTTGTCAAGATGGGCGCAGTGTCGGTCATACTGGGTGGCCAAGACCCACTATTTATTTATTCAGGATCAAGTGGACATCATCTGAAGTCTTCTTATGAAACTATATGTTGATATGTCTTGTCATTCATTAGGAGTTGCGATAACATTTTCAAAATTTCGGTCATAATATACACAAAGTCGACATTATTAATGCAAATCTCATGTGTTTAGTGAAAACCTCATGTTGATAGGACGATACGTTCAGAAGAAGTAACGATAACAAAATTTTCAATATGACCACTGTGGTGAACAAACTGGGTGTCCTAGCAGCACAATTTTTGTTTGTACCAACGAGATTATGGGGCAAATGTATGTATAAAGTTTCAGGATATTTATCAAAGTGGCTTAGGGTGAGTAGCTATAACAAACTTGAGTTGACGGGAGGCCCAACAAATGACAACATGCTATCGCATACGATCTTCTGGTCTATGACAAATTGTCTGTAAAACTGACAAATGGGACTATATCATCCAACCGCAGTCTATTTTTTTAGACCATTAAATGCTTGGTAATGATAGACAATTATAGACATAACATAGTTCCAAAATGTGCTGTCCCTTTTGATTACCAAAAGAAAACCCGTGCCAACCATTTTTAAGCTTACAATGCTGAGTTAAGCAAGTGAACCTCAAACAGAAAGACGCTCTACTGTCGAAAAGAAAACATATCCCTGTTTTCCGAACTAATATTGCCATGGTCAGCCGGCACTCTTTCTTAAAGATCATTTGTCACAAACGTCACCATAAGAAGTCTTTTAGTGAAAATCTCATGTTAATACGACCATCCATTCAGGAGGAAAAGCGATAATACTAAAAAGCTTTTCAAGGTAGCTGATGGAACGGCCATATTGGACGTCAGATCGACACCGTCTTCTTTTATGACTAACGTGACATCGTATGAAGTCTTTTAGTGAAAACCTCATGATGATACGACCATCCATTCATGAGTAGCAGTGATAACAATACGCTTTTCAAGAAGACTAATATGAGGCAATATTGGATGTCAGATCGGAACAAGCAGACATTATAAGAAGTCTTTTAGTTCAAACCTATGCTGATATGACCATCTATTCAGTAGGAGTTGCGACAAGATTTTCAACATGTCCGCACTGTGGCGGCCATATTGGATGTCCGAGCAACACCATTTTCATTTTGGAATAGGACACCATGGGATGAACGTGTTAGTAAAGTTCAATCAATCATCCAAGTAGTTTCGGAGGAGTATTAAAAAATTGTGCTGACAAACGACAGACGAACAACGAACATAGGACCCTATTGTAAGCTCGTCTGGTCTATGACCGGTACAGCCAAAACAACTAGTATTTCAAATCGCACATTTGAGAAAGTGAGACTAGTTCCAATAACAGGCTTCAAAAACAGTATAAAAGCAAATTTTCAGACCATGGAAGACGATAATGACGATTACGATGAATGATCCGTTATATGTTTATTATTTGCTCTGGCTGTGTGTGTGTGTGTGTGTGTGTGTGTGTGTGTGTGTGTGAGAGAGAGAGAGAGAGAGAGAGAGAGAGAGAGAGATATTGTTAAATAAATGAAATCTGTTAGGAAGCTAGTTGTGTTTTCTTTTCTTTTTTTGCTGTTTGCGCTCGTAAAGGAGTTTAATACTGCCATGGATATAGAAAACAAAAATCTTACCTTTTAATTGTTCCCTCTAAATCATTGGCACCATCATACGCTTGAAGAATCTGAACTAACTCATAATTAGTCTTTAATGGAAACTCCTGACCTGTTAAATTTATAAAATACTTCCACTTTTTACTTTTTTCCCAAAGTTCTTTCATGCACAAAAGTTCTGGTTCTAGAACTGTCATTGTTCCCCACTGCACATCAAAGGATCTGGGAGTCACAAATATATTATCAAAACAGGAAGTTATACCCTGAACAGCTTTTTTTACATCATCTTGACTTTTCTCATCCACATGTATGCAATATATGTTTTGTGGTCTGTATACTGCACGTAACAAACGTTCCGCCTGACCCACATCTTTGAATAGTAACAAACTGAAGGCTATCGGAAAATTTTCTTCCAAATGTGTGAGTGGGCTCATAACATATCCCCTCTCCTTTCGAAACTTTTCACAGTCTTTAGACATGTTTATATAATCGGATTCGGTAAGTGTAGATTTTGGTGTTTTCTTTGCTATATCTTCAGCTTTCTTCAATTCTGTTTCATTGCCGTCAAATATTTTTCTACAGCTGACCTCAGGAACATTCCTATTTTGGTTAAAGTATTTTTCATCCTCCTTACGATTAACATATCCGTCGGGTATACTCTTTTCATATCCATATATATCTACAACGCTTTTACTTACAACCTTCTCTGTGGCAGGACATTTTGTATTCGAAAGATTCTTCAAAATGCGAACAATACTTTGGATGTCCTCTACTACAATTGCAATGTCAGTAGCAAGAACTGTATCGTTTTCACCTGAATAAGAGCCGAAAAGTTCCAAATGATCTCCTTGCAAGTGGAAACGGTTGGCGTAGAATTTCTTTTTAGGCGAAGACTTGTGGTTGAATGAAGTTCGCATTAACATGGAATTTGTGTACTCTACAGAGTAGAATAGGGCTCCTAGGGATACGATGATCAAACCCAAGACCGTGAACTTGCTACGGAAGTAGGCCCCTATACCTTTCGACAACATCATCCGTCTAGAAGAGTGTAATGGACTACAACTGAAATAAATATTAAAATAAATAAATAAATCCTGACGACTACATTACAAATTAAATAACAGGCAACAAAACAACCAACCCATTATTGTAAAGAATGACAAAAATAAAAATTGGAGGAATAAGAAAATGCTAGCTAAACGTAAATGTACATTTTCTTTGCGAGGAATGTCAAGTCGTAAATGAATTACGTGTAGTTCTTGATACCTTCAATGAAATGAATCTAAGGGGTTTTTTCTTAAAAAAAGTTCTCTTACATTCTTAAGTGAAGCATTCTTTGCAATTACAAAAGAAATAACTGTTTTATGATATCAGCTTTACAAGCTAATTGTCAAGCTTTGAACCTTTGTGGTAGTTTCGTGCATCCAAACCTGGAATAGAGCCATGTGAATTTGGAAATAATAATAAAAGCAGCGATAAAATGTGAAAGCTTGAGTTCCTATGCTTCCACTTAGTTGTTCAATCCAAATGGAATTTCATCCTTGTAACTGTCAATAAAAACCCCAAAAAACCAACCCCCAAAATAAACAACATTTGCTGGCCATACTACTTAGGTATCATGATGGTGATTTCCTCGTGTGCATGGAACGTGAAATGGAATTCACAAACAAGGGAAATACAATTTTTTAAACCGCACGATGGCCTTTACAGATGTTATTTTTAGTGAAGTGCAAATTGATCTTGTGTCTCCAGCAGCATGTCGACATTTATTGATATATGTACATTTAAGTATAATTCTTTTTTTTCTTCCTTTAAGTTTTTTGTCCTTCGTTTATTTTTAACCATATGTGCTGTGCTACATGTTTCATATCCGCAACAGATTGTCATCGGTATGTAGTTTCATTTGTTTTGTCCAACATCGATATCGTGACAGCAATGTCAAGAAATAAATTACTGGACGAGCAGAATAGCAGTCTGCTTACGATATCCGAGACGCCGTCTGCACAGGTGCTTGCAATGTGGCGATTGTATATACAACCAAGAACTCAGTCGCACGCTTCAACCCCCAATGCCTTAGTTTATCATAAAATTCATCATTCGTCCAATCTAACTTAAGTTGGAAAGAAGGATATGATTTGTTGAAAACACTTGAAAAGGCTATGACATAAACCGTTCTTTGAAATAATCAAGATGTTAGGTTTAAAAGAAGTTAATCTATTCAGTCTAGAATTAAGAGATGCCAACCATTAATTCAGACAACAAATTCGCTCATAATTCCGTTTTTTTTTTTTTGTTTTTTTTTTTCCGGTGTGCGCCAAAGGTTGTGATATGATACAGTCGATAAATTCCACTAATGAATAATGTAATAACAACAACATTCGCACTTGGTTCACAGACTGATTCGAGAGGGAATGAAGAGAAGCAGGGCCCCCTTTTTAAGCGGATCTGAGAAGAAGAATATCATATGAAGCATGACACTTTTAAGTAATTATTGCACAAAATTTCAGCAAAAGAAAGCTCACTAGTGAGTGCATACCTGAAAAAAGAAACACGTGAAAGCTTCGGCCAAGAATAAATAATTTCAATCAAGATACCCGTAAGGAACGGTAAGACGGAGCGAGATGCGATCATTTAGTAGAATATGGTGCGTGTATATGCAATATCGGCTACTGTAGTATTTCCAAGATGTTGTTTTCAGATCATCATGTGGTCCGCACTCCCTCCCCTCCCCGCCACTTGTGCATCGCCCTGCATGTTTGGTATAATCTGAACTCGTTCAGTCCTCGGATACACTGTCCAGGCCGAGTCCATTTCTTTACATTCATTAACCTCGGGTACATTGAACAGTACAGTTGCGTTTTGTTTTCAAATAAAATTAGTTCGTACTTATTACCCATATTGAAAAAGTCCACTATGCCAAAAAAGGCTACTATGCCAAGAAAAGTCTATGATGCCAAGAAATGTCCATTATGCTAAGAAATGTCCACTATGCCGAGAAAAGACCATCATGCCAAGAATAGTATACTATACAAAAAGACTGCACAAAGTCAAAAAAGTCAGCGAGTCCCTAAATATAACGCATTTGTACAAAACTGAATGAAAAATATAACTGACAGACTGAAATAAAGTTTGTATTAACCTTGTCTTAGTTATTGACCTATTCAAATGATAACTAAAATTGACAGTCTATGACCAGGATGTATTGTGCAACTAGTTTGAACGTACCATATATGTCTAATGGTCGTCAAATGTCTTAGAGCTCTTGATAAAGGAGGTCTATCCGGATTTTGATAAGGCCAAGTTACCAAACATGATGTTTTTGCAACCAGACCGACCCTTCTAAAAGCACGTCGACTCCATCTTAGTTACTGACATAGCATATTTCAGCAAACGTTATTTCATGAAATTTTCACGTCAACTGGATTATCTTTGGGGGGGGGGTGGAGGTGGTAAGTATGGTATTTAGCATCGACCATTCGAAATACTTCGCTGTTCTCGAAGTTTACGAACTCGCATATTAAGCAAAATTTATAAACAAAAAGACGACATATCGTCCGAACTTTTATCAGGCCTACTGCAGGAAGCACCGATTTTATTATTTGGCCTAAAACAGATGACTTACTTTCCACGACATATGGTAACGCAGTCTTATGTCATAAATCCACTCATATTTTGAAAGAAGAAAGACAGTAAGTCGCTGTAATAAAATGTCATACGCATTCACTAAACGGTTTCATATGATTAGCCATGAGGAACATTTTTGACTGAATTGTAGATATATCACAGTTGAATCTCTTTGTATCTCCCTCGTTATTTATAGTGTCAAGAATGAATGATTTCATACAAGTTCAAACGGATCATTCTAGTGCAAAAATGAAACCTTTGTGCTCGCAGGGTTGGAGATAAATTGTGATCTAAAAATGTATGCCTCTTTTATCTGTGCTTCGTTTTTTAGAATTTGTTTGTAAACAATCGCATCGTTGATAATCCACTTTTCTCGTCAGGAAAGTCATAACAGGGACACATTTGTGACTACATTGTACGTGAAATTTGTTCAGTATAAATTGTTTCCCGAGTTGAAAATCTTGAATATTATGGATGCTCATACGTTGGTTTAGGTGTGGTGGTGGTTTGGGCGTGGTGGTGGTTTGGGCGTGGTGGTGGTTTGGGCGTGGTGGTGGTTTGGGCGTGGTGGTGGTTTGGGTGTGGTGGTGGTTTGGGCGTGGTGGTGGTTTGGGTGTGGTGGTGGTTTGGGCGTGGTGGTGGTTTGGGCGTGGTGGTGGTTTGGGTGGCCCTAAAGGAGATAAACATTCAATGTTCTGCATGCTTTTAATCGATTCAGTTTCTTATTATCTAATTTGAACATGTACGCATATTGACAGTGAAGAAGTTTTATTTTGATAGCGGGTTGTTTTAAAGATGAGGCGTTCCTTTCTGGACCCCAACAATAACCAACGAATATTTATTGCTGCCTTTGTTTTTACACGTTAGAAATCTCAAAGAAGTTTGTTATTATAACGGTACAAATCAAGATTTTGTCTTAGCGACTCACATGCCTGACTATAAGTGGTTGCATCTAAATATGTATTAGTATAAATAGTCCGAAATATGGCTTTAAAAAGTTCATTTTATAGGTGCTTTAATTATTTCATACCTTTCGTTTCTTTTTCACGCGAACATTTTTGCATACGATTCGCCCTCATATGATCATTATAAAAGCTATCGCAATGGAATTTTTCTAAAAATAGTAGAGTGACAAGTAGTTGCTGTAACCCTTGATGTGTTGTCACCCTTGAGCGGTCAGGTGCTACTTTAGCCTCCGTCGTTATTTGTATTAATAATTTTTTTCCATCGAAAATAAATAATTACATATGCTTTTGTAAAAGGAATATCGTTTTTATATAATTAGCTGTTTTATAACTGCTTGATAATAGAGGCTGGTACCACTGCAAATTTTGTATTACGGTATATCGAGGTGTTTCCGAACATACCGCGGTACATGGTATTAATCAATTATAGTAGGGACCAACAATTTTATGTCAGTGGCCTGGTATTTTTTCTTTTAAAAGAATTCTGTCTGTCGATAGTTAAAAAATATGTTACGCTGATTTATAGCAAAATAACAGCATATTATACCTTAACATTATTTGAAATAAATTATCTTGAGATAAAAAAAAAA